>WNWK01007999.1:0-88359 GCA_009830355.1 Cherax destructor | reverse complement strand
AGAGTGGTGGAGCACCTAGAAAGACACAAGCTTATAAACGACAACCAGCACGGTTTCAGGGAAGGAAAATCCTGTATCACAAACCTACTGGAGTTTTATGATAAGGTAACAGAAGTAAGACACGAGAGAGGGGTGGATAGACTGCATTTTTTGGACTGCAAGAAGGCGTTCGACACAGTTCCTCACAAGAGGTTAATGCAAAAGCTAAAGGATCAGGCACACGTAACAGGAAAAACACTGCAATGGATCAGAGAATATCTGACGGGGAGGCAACAACGAGTCATGGTACGTGACGAGATGTCAGAGTGGGCACCTGTGACGAGTGGAGTTCCACAAGGGTCAGTCCTAGGACCTGTACTGTTTTGGTATATGTGAATGACATAACGGAAGGGATAGACTCAGAAGTGTCCCTGTTTGCAGATGATGTGAAGTTAATGAGAAGAATAAAATCAGTCGAGGATCAGGCAGGACTACAAGAGACCTGGACAGGCTGCAAGCCTGGTCCAGTAACTGGCTCCTTAATTTAACCCTGCCAAATGTAAAGTCATGAATATCGGGGAAGGGCAAAAAAACCGCAGACAGAGTATAGTCTAGGTGGCCAAAGACTGCAAGCCTCACTCAAAGAAAAAGATCTTGGGGTGAGTATAATACCGAGCACATCTCCTGAGGCACACATCAATCAGATAACTGCTGCAGCATACGGGCGGCTGGCAAACCTAAGAATAGCGTTCCAATACCTCACTAAGGAATCATTCAAGACTCTGTATACCATATACGTCAGGCCCATACTGGAGTATGCAGCACCGGTTTGGAACCCACACCTGGTCAACACGTCAAGAAATTAGAGAAAGTGCAAAGGTTTGCAACAAGACTAGTCCCAGAGCTAAGGGATTGTCCTACGAAGAAAGGTTAAGGAAATCGGCCTGACGACACTAGAGGACAGGAGGGTTAGGGGAGACATGATAACGACATATAAAATACTGGAGGAATAGATAAGGTGGACAGAGACAAGATGTTCCAGAGGGGACACAGAAACAAGGGGTCACAATTGGAAGTTGAAGACTCCTATGAGTCAAAGGGATGTTAGGAAGTATTTCTTCAGTCATAGAGTTGTCAGGAAGTGGAATAGCTTAGAAAGCGACATAGTGGAGGCAGGAACCATACATAGTTTTAAGACTAGGTTTGATAAAGCTCATGGAGCAGGGAGAGAGAGGACCTAGTAGCAATCAGTGAAGAGGCGGGGCCAGGAGCTATGAATCGACCCCTGCAATCACAAATAGGTGAGTACACACACACACACACACACACACACACACACACACACACACACCCCCGCCCCACGCGCGCGCACGAGACAAGGTTAGTTCCACAACTCAGGGGTCTGCCCTATGAAGAAAGGCTGAGGGAAATAGGACTAACAACACTGGAGGAAAGAAGGGTCAGAGGAGACATGATAACGACATACAAAATACTGCGGGGAATCGACAAGGTAGACAGTGACAGGATGTTCCAGAGAGGAACACAGAAATAAGGGGACACAACTGGAAGCTGAAGACTCAGATGAGTCAAAGGGATGTTAGGAAGCATTTCTTCAGCCACAGAGTAGTCAGGAAGTGGAATAGTCTAGAGAAAGACATAATGGAGTCAGGATCCAGTCATAGCTTTAAGAAGAGGTATGATAAAGCTCATGGAGCAGGGAGAGCAGATACCCAGTAGCGGGCAGCGCAGAGGCGGGGCCAGGAGCTGAGTCTCGACCCCTGCAACCACAATTAGGTGAGTACAATTAGGTGAGTACACAACAGTCTCGAGTAACAACTGTACTCGGGAAGTCAACTTTTAAAGAAACAAATTTGTTCTTAAATAAGCTCAAGGAATCATGTTGTCCCTATATTAACTTCTCCAGCTATGCAGGTGTTTTCGATGACAGTCGCTTTAGTAATGTTCGTGTGACCCCAATTACCATCGCACCGAAAATAATCCCGTTCCTTTGTTACTTACATCTACGAATATTGTTGGACATAGAGTTTCTTGGCTCAAGTCATCCTGGTGAGTGTGTTACCATTGTTTATTTTATCATTATTTCGGCAGACTTCCTTAATACAATGATTATCATGGTGCCAAGAATTTTCGTTTCACCGGTTATCATTGTGAAAGCAATCCTTGTTGTACTGGTTATCTTTATGGCTGGGAAGCTCGTTACTTTTGCTATTGTGCTAGGAATCCTTGTACTGGTTATCATTGTGCTAGGAACCCTAGTAGTACTGGTTATCATTGTGATAGGAACCCTAGTAGTACTGGTTATCATTGTGCTAGGAACCCTAGTAGTACCGGTTATCATTTTAGAACTATAGTACTGGTTATCATTGTGATAGGAACCCTAGTAGTACTGGTTATCATTGTGCTAGGAACCCTAGTAGTACTGGTTATCATTGTGATAGGAACCCTAGTAGTACTGGTTATCATTGTGCTAGGAACCCTAGTAGTACTGGTTATCATTGTGATAGGAACCCTAGTAGTACTGGTTATCATTGTGCTTGGAACCCTAGTAGTACCGGTTATCATTGTGCTAGGACCTCTAGTAGTACTAGTTATTGTGCAAGGAACCCTAGCAGTACCATTTATCATTGTGATAGGAACTCTAGTAATACTGGTTATCATTGTGCTAGGAACCCTAGTAGTACTGGTTATCATTGTGCTAGGACCCCTAGTAGTACTAGTTATTGTGCTAGGAACCCTAGCAGTACTGGTTATCATTGTGCTAGGAACCCTAGCAGTACCATTAATCATTGTGCTAGGAACTCTAGTAGTACTGGTTATCATTGTGCTAGGAACCCTAGTAGTACTGGTTATCACTGAGCTAATTCAGTTTGTAATGGTTGCCATTGTTCCAGTGGTCATGGTGGACCTCTCTCAATGTTGCTTTTAGATCCAAACGACTAGGTGCCGACAGTTATGAATACAATTACATTGCAGTATCAGCGGTTGAGAAAAACGTTTCGCCCTGATTTGATGTTCTGCACCGAGCGAAACGTTCTCCTAGTAAAACATTATCTGTCTCATGTGACTTTCGTTCGTTTTTGTAGTTAATTACTAAGAATATATTTTTAATCTTCACTAAATGAAAATTTAATGAAGAATGTTTTAATATATTTAGCTTTTTATCTGTTATGTATTATATCTTTTAATCATTATAGTCTATATTATCTAATGATTTATATAACACAATCACGAGTCTAAAAGGAATATGAGAAGCAGTGTTTTTTTTGTCTGCCTTTGAAATGTGTTCAGCTGGTGTTGCAATATTTGATAATGCGGCTGGGATCAGATAATTCCGTATTTTCCGGCATATAAGGCGCACGAGCATATAAGACATAAGACGTTTCCAAGAAATTGTACTGAAACGT
This sequence comes from Cherax destructor, assembly GCA_009830355.1. Lineage (NCBI taxonomy): Eukaryota > Metazoa > Arthropoda > Malacostraca > Decapoda > Parastacidae > Cherax > Cherax destructor. The sequence continues at coordinate 84,955 of WNWK01007999.1, read as the reverse complement.
TAGTAAACAACTGCTAAAGCTTAAATCAAAGCTTACCCTTGACCTTGAGCATATAAGGCGCAGGGTGATCTTCCAAGACTTTTTGTGAAAAAACGCGTCTCATATGCCGGAAAATACAGCAAGTCGTCAGTATTTCTTTCAAAATAATAACTGGGTAATAGTCCAATAGTTCACAAAACTTTGAAAATGTATAAAAGAGCAGCAGCGAGAGTTAAGTGGAGTTGCCCCAGAGTTTGGTAGAAACAAATAACGTGATTACGCGAATTCTGCTCTCAGTATGTTGTACACAACACAAAGGTCTGCCGTCGTTGTACATTGTTGGTCTGAAAATATAATGAAAGTTGAAAATATTTTAGTTATTCCGTCTACCAAGCGAAGTCTGGACCATGCACTCCAGTGATACACACTATACAGTATATTCTGTTTGCTAATTTTCGATTGCACCGTTCAATTTAGTTAAGATATCAGAGGTGATACATAGAGCGTTTACGGTAAGGGTAAATAAGAAAGAGAAATGAGACGTTTCGAACCTGGGAAAGCATAATGCAAGCCCAACTTGCTACCGACCAAGCTGTGAAGGCTACGATACTGAGCTCTCACACCAGCCACCTACTATTCCAAAAGAAAATCCTCAAACGTTTCAACACATTGACAAAACTGTCATAAGGAAGCGCAAGTAAGGGTAACGAAATTCGGAAATTGAAGGTCATCAGGTTTGACCCAATGAAAAGGAGGATTGAGCCAGTTTATGGGAACAAGAGTCCTGCACTAACAAAGAAACCTCCTCCCCTTCTCTTGCATTAATGGACACATTCATAATATTAATTTAAGTAATAATATTGAGTCGCAAATTGTTGTAGTGAATGACAAGTTGAAGAATTAGCAATGTAACCCATATATCAGTTATCACAATGTGCTTTAGTTAACATTGTTACCTAGATAAAACTGTGTACCTTAGTTAATATATATATGGCTCAAGTGAAGCACTGTCTTCTCGTTAATGTGGTCTCTCAGTTGTTTTAGTAATGTTTGGGTTCTCGTGATTATCATTGTACCAAGACTTGCAACAACAACATTCCTAGAGGAATGTTGTTGGACATCGAATTTTTGCTTTCAAGTCAAACATTTGAGCGTTTGTTATCACTGTACCAGGCATCTTTATTATACTAACCAATAAGGATGGTGAAAATAGGAATTTTTAATTCTCTTACGAGAGAACCATTGACTAACAAGACTGATACGTGCGTTACGTCATTTTAACAAAAAATAAACTATTCAGAAAAAGTCATATTAAAAAAGATCTGATAATATGCTTGGTGCCAGTAACAGGGTAAGAGCTGTAATCTTACCTTAGCTCATTTCAAAGCCCCAACCCTATCTGAGGTATACTACCATCCCCCACATCAGTCGGCTAACATCCATGTACCTACTTACTACTAGGTGAACAGGAACAGCAGGCGTTAGGTAACATGCCCAACGTTCCCACACTCCCGGGTATCGAACTACGGACACTCAGTGTGAGAGCAGAGTGCGCTACCAACCGAGCTACGGGACAATGCTGCTGTCTAGTGCTATAGGGTAGGTATTGTTTACTAACTGCTCACTTGAGAGTATTAATATTTCAGCTGATGTCTAAACAGCCACCTTGGGAAGAATTTTACGCGTGTCCTTAAATTTATGTTGATTATACTCAACTCCAGGTATGTTCTCAAGACTAGAGAGCCCTCAAGACACTGCCCTCGAGACACTGCCCTCGAGACACTGCCCTCGAGACACTGCCCTCGAGACACTGCCCTCGAGACACTGCCCTCGAGACACTGCCCTCGAGACACTGCCCTCGAGACACTGCCCTCGAGACACTGCCCTCGAGACACTGCCCTCGAGACACTGCCCTCGAGACACTGCCCTCGAGACACTGCCCTCGAGACACTGCCCTCGCCTGCCAGACACTGCCCTCGAGACACTGCCCTCGAGACACTGCCCTCGAGACACTGCCCTCGAGACACTGCCCTCGAGACACTGCCCTCGAGACACTGCCCTCGAGACACTGCCCTCGAGACACTGCCCTCGAGACACTGCCCTAGACACTGCCCGAGACACTGCCCTCGAGACACTGCCCTCGAGACACTGCCCTCGAGACACTGCCCTCGAGACACTGCCCTCGAGACACTGCCCTCGAGACACTGCCCTCGAGACACTGCCCTCGAGACACTGCCCTCGAGACACTGCCCTCGAGACACTGCCCTCGAGACACTGCCCTCGAGACACTGCCCTCAAGACACTGCCCTCAAGACACTGCCCTCAAGACACTGCAGCCACTGCCCTCAAGACACTGCAGCCACTGCCCTCAAGACACTGCAGCCACTGCCCTCAAGACACTGCAGCCACTGCCCTCAAGACACTGCAGCCACTGCCCTCAAGACACTGCAGCCACTGCCCTCAAGACACTGCAGCCACTGCCCTCAAGACACTGCAGCCACTGCCCTCAAGACACTGCAGCCACTGCCCTCACGACACTGCAGCCACTGCCCTCAAGACACTGCACTCAAGACACTGCAGCCACTGCCCTCAAGACACTGCAGCCACTGCCCTCAAGACACTGCAGCCACTGCCCTCAAGACACTGCAGCCACTGCCCTCAAGACACTGCAGCCTCTGCCCTCAAGACACTGCAGCCTCTGCCCTCAAGACACTGCAGCCTCTGCCCTCAAGACACTGCAGCCACTGCCCTCAAGACACTGCAGCCACTGCCCTCAAGACACTGCAGCCACTGCCCTCAAGACACTGCAGCCACTGCCCTCAAGACACTGCAGCCACTGCCCTCAAGACACTACAGCCACCCTCAAGACACTGCAGCTACTGCCCTCAAGACACTGCAGCCTCTGCCCTCAAGACACTGCAGCCCTGCCTCAAGACACTGCAGCCACTGCCCTCAAGACACTGCAGCCACTGCCCTCAAGACACTGCAGCCACTGCCCTCAAGACACTGCAGCCACTGCCCTCAAGACACTGCAGCCACTGCCCTCAAGACACTGCAGCCACTGCCCTCAAGACACTGCAGCCACTGCCCTCAAGACACTACAGCCACCCTCAAGACACTGCAGCCACTGCCCTCAAGAGACTGCAGCCACTGCTCTCAAGACACTGCAGCCACTGCCCTCAAGACACTGCAGCCACTGCCCTCAAGACACTGCAGCCACTGCCCTCAAGACACTGCACCTGCCACCTGACCTGCTCAAGACACTGCAGCCACTGCTCTCAAGACACTGCAGCCTCCCAAGCACTGCAGCCTCTGCCTAAGACACTGCAGCCTCTGCTCTCAAGACACTGCAGCCTCTGCTCTCAAGACACTGCAGCCTCTGCTCTCAAGACACTGCAGCCTCTGCTCTCAAGACACTGCAGCCTCTGCTCTCAAGACACTGCAGCCTCTGCTCTCAAGACACTGCAGCCTCTGCTCTCAAGACACTGCAGCCTCTGCTCTCAAGACACTGCAGCCTCTGCTCTCAAGACCTTACAAGCAGCGTTGCGTAGGTAAAAAAGTTCATTCTTTAAATTACTTAAAGTAATGTTGTACAGATGACTGTAGCCACTTTGGCGAAGATTGCTTTATAAAACATCTACGCATTTGTCTTCAAGCTGCATAACCCATTCAGGTTTAACGCTTCCCCAGAAATATAATAATTACCTTCACTCACGTGCGTGTGTGCACGTGTGTATATCTCCTACATTCTCTCTCTCTCTCTCTCTCTCTCTCTCTCTCTCTCTCTCTCTCTCTCACACAATTGTGTATTTTCAGAAACACTCATATTTCCTTGTCATGCTTTTCCAGGAATGCTCTTAGCCACCTGTCGCGTATTGACCTTCGAATAGCTGGGCCTTCGTTGCGTCTCAATTAACACTGAGTATCATTTAACACCGTGTGTCTCAACTGCAGGAATCATAGTCGCTCTTGATTGCACCTTTTCCAAGAATCATGTTTGTTCTTAATTAAGCAACAGAAATCATGCTGTTACTTCAATAAAAGAATTCTAGGAACGATGGTGTTTTCCGATAAAAGCTGAGTTATGTTTGGGTGAACGCCTTTACCATCGCACTAGGAATAATGATGTCCTTGTATCCCACACTTCTAGGAATATTGTTGGACATCGATTTTTTTCGTACAATTCGGCCTGGAGGGTGTTTTATCTTTTTAGTATTTATTTATTGTTTAAGGATTCCATGTGGTATTGGTTATTACTGAGCTAGGATTACTTGTTGTACTTATCAAAATGCCAGGAATCCTTGTTGTTCTAGTAACCATTGTGCTAGAAACCGTTATTGTATTGGTTTTCGTTTTGTCAGGATTCCATGTACTAGTAACTCCTCTGCCCTGAATCCATTTATAATAGTTGTCATGGTACCAGGGATCATGATGGACCTCTCTCAGTTAAATCCAAATGATTTATGCTGATTACACAGTGAAGAAAAGACGCGAAGAAAAAGATCTATTCAGCGAAAAGTTTTTATAGTATGATACGCTATTATTTTTATATCAAATATTTTAGAAGTCAGTCTAAATTGTCTATTGACTAACACAATCGCGTGTCTAAAATGAACTTGAGAAAAAAAATTGTTGCATATTGAGCGTGTTGGGTTGGTGTTGCAACATTTTAGACTTCGGCCTGGATCAGATAATGAAGTCGTCAATATTCCTGGCAAAATAATAATGGACTTTAACCCCACGTTCGACGGGTAATGGGCAGTGTTGTAAATCCTAAAAACGGAGGCCCCGGGCCAATGATTCAATAACTCAGAAAACTTTGGAAATATATAAAAGTGAGAGTGAGAACCGTGCTAAGTGGAGTTACCCAGAGTTTTGGAGAATGAAGTATGAGTAAGCGAATACCGCCATCACTATTTTATATAGCACTAAAATCTGGCAACGTATTCGGTGAATATCTGAAAACAAACAAAAAAATTAGGAATTGATAATGTTTTAGAGACTCCCCCGCGCAACCCCCCACACATGCACCCCTTCACATCCCTCCTACACAATATACGCCTATACCCGCCCCTACGCCCACGCCCACATACGCCCACAAATACACATACACAGGGATAAAACGGTTCATGTTTTGGCTGTCCTGGAAAAACGATGAGCAACACACAAGGTGACAAATTACATAATGTATTTCAAAAACATATTTTGGGCTATAGGTGAGCTAGACAGTATGAGAAACATAATTAGAAGTCAGGGAACATACCGTTTACACTAATTAGGCATAAGAAATATTAAAAAATTCTATGTACAAAAATAAAGTGGAAAGCTATAGGGATATTCAAATTTAATAAGAACTGTCAAATGAGGATAGGAATCAAATTAAATATTTTATAAACACTGCTAAGAGTGAATGAGGATAAAAGTTAGGAAGAGACGCATGTTTTTAAGAGAAACAGGGTCATACCTATCACATGTTTTCTCAACGAAACGATCACATAGGTGGTTAACATCACTAAAACAAATGGAAATGCGATAAATAATTTTCTTAAGATTCTATATGCTAAGAACGTGAATTAATTTCAGAATGACAAGAACTAAGGAACAATGTACGAGATGAAACCTCATTAGTCTAACAAAGTAAATTGGAAAAATATATTTATTGTGAAAATGAGAGAGTGGGGAAACAAAGAAGGATTGGTATTATTGGTTTAAGAAGCAATTCCAGCTCCGAAAATTGAAATCCAAACCACAAATAATGTAAAAAATTTAGTGATAGAAGTAAAAATATGAGAAAATCCAAGTAATCCTTGGATACAATCCAACGTTTAATAATTCAACATATGGTAGACTGTGATAAGCTATGCGAGGATTACATAATATACTAGATTTACTATTGACGAAAAGTTAACAAAAAAAAATGTTGAAATTGGAGATTTTAACTAAAAGGAAATAAATTGAGCCGTCTCTGAAACTCCAATATATAATTAAATTTTTCATAAAATTATTTAATTTAATGGGCGGCTTTTTAATTATATAAATAAATAATATAAATGATCATAGAAATAAATAATATAAATTATCATATAAATAAATACTAGTCCTAGTATTCATTCGACCAAAGATATTTTTATCAACCTATTTAAATCCACTTTGAAGATCATATTATATGGAGATGACATATTATGTTGAATATAGCTTAGGAAATGAGAAGAAAATGCATAAACAGAAGGAAAGGTGATAATAAAAAGATATGGAATCAGTATCGGAAGCAAGTCAGTCGGATATTCAAGGAAGTTATGAATGAATTTTCAAATGCACTGAAAGAGGCAGAAAGAAACCCGAAAAAAAACCGGAATAGAAGAGCAATGTAAAAGTCAAATGTTTTATTAAAGTTTTTTAAAAGTAAGTTTAATGGTAAAGACAGATACAAATAATAAAATATGACGGCAAAAAAATCACTGAAGTCGTTGACGAAATGTGTGAAGTATTAAAAAGTTTGAGTGTTGACAAAAGATGTTTAAAACGTACTGGGTTTTATTCCCAAACACAACTGAAATATAAAAGGATCTGAAAACCGACAAATTGAAGAATGTTTCACATGCAACATTACGTATCTTAATTGTGGAAATGTTTCTCCAGCCTTTGGCTTCATGAAGCCACTGACTGGAGAAAAGTTTCCACAATATACTCAAATGTTGCACAAGTCCGTCATTCTTCACATAGCTAAAATGAAGAATTTTTTTTAATAACTGAAGAGGATGAAAAATAACCACAGTGCAGAGTAGCATTATTGCAAGCTCTCTTGTGGTCTTCCACAATATCAAGGAACAGTAAAAGTAAGAAAGACACAGAAGTTTATATATCATAATAGTGACCTCACCTGCACAGTCAGTAGGCTGTTAGTGACCTCATTCACTGAGCGTGGGAGAGACATTTCCAGTGTTCTGAGATTTTTTAGCTAAGTGACAGGTCAGGTTGAAAGGGCGACATGTCAGGCAAAGTTGAATTTGTCAACATATCTTATAATCCTTACATATTTTGTGTATTATGATTGAATATATTTTATTTAATCCTGGACATTAATTCAAATTGCGATCACTAAAATATTTGATAGGTTTAATTCTATTATATCTCTCATTCACTGGTTTCCGTGTTAATTCTTCTCAGCCTTTAGAAAAATCAGTGGGATGGCTAAGATTTCTCACTTGAATAAATAAAGCATTAAACTCGTACACAGTTTTAATGTAAACTTTATGTTACTGTAATCTTCCTTTATAATTTTTTTTCTAGTTTTCCCAGAACTTTATATACGTTTGTTCAAGTAATTTTGTAGAAATAGTTCTCAGCAGTTTGTGGTGAATTCCAAATCAATTAGTTTTTTTATAATACAAAGATTTTCAAATACAACTTTAATTCTGAAATTAATGAATGGAGAAAGAATATCAAGAAAGTTTTCATATGGCATAACTCACATTTTTAGTTGAATATGATTCCTTGTCCTTTTAAACGATTTGTTAATATTTTTTTTTACATATTTTAGATCATACGTGTTCGTAATTTCGTCATCTATGAACACTTAAGCTATAAATACACAGAGTTGTCAAGATCATGAAGAAACTCAGAGTAATAACCTTCATGCGAAGAGTTCTGGGTATTTTATAGGACTGTAGGTAACCACTCGTACAAAATAGCTAAATGCTGCTCACAGCGTATAAATTGTCAATGTCTAGACAAAATATAACTATATGCGATCATATTTGATTAAATCTCATTACTTAAGCGCTGTATGATGCATAAGGGTACAGTGCTCAAAGGAATTATAATTAATAATAATAATAACCAAGCATACAGAGAACAGAACATAGACTATACTGATAGGAAAAGTATCAGTATATTAATGGTACATAGTACCCACAAGTTAACGAGTAACACACATGGGCAACACTTTCACATTTATATTTTCTACACATGCACAGCAAACTTCTTCAGTCAAGTACACATGTGACGAACATACTGCAGATACTTGAAGAGATTGAGGCATTCCTTTCCTCAACTATTTCTTCAATCCTTAGTGTTGATTAATCCGAAGTAGATACACGCTGATGCAACCAAATGTACTGTAATAGCGTTACAGGAGGCGGGGTCCTATAGCAAGCTAACTGGCCCATGCTTGGCAGGTTCATCTCAAATTCTACCTTTCTCACACATAAGTACATTTCAATAAGTTGATGATTATTAATGTTATGGAAGAGGTTCTGTCTATCAAGTTACCATGTTGTTGCTGTCTCAGGCGAGAATCGTTATATTAATGGCAGACAATACCAACAATTAGATGAATAAGACACTCTGATATCTTTTTTTTCTAAAAATTTATCCTGCCTAGTAAGGGCCAATTAGCCTTCTATGGGGCCCCGACTTCTGAGACGCCATCTCCAACCTTTGCACCTCACCTCATATATTTGCCTATACTCCAACAGACAACACTCAATCCCCCGGCTGTAGCTTGAGCGTTAGGGGTGGCTCCAGAGATGAAGGGATTTTGCGAGTTGAAAATCATTAGTTGAGAGAACACCAGATCTAGACAACAGAGCTGCAACACTGACTCCTGCTACAACCACGCTCTCCTTGTGAGTGAGGAAGGCTGCTGACGAGTTAATTGAGCGAGATAGCAAAGCTACGTTCATCAAGGGTCTTTATCGCACTTGGGGTGAGGACTTTCTCGGCCTCCTCGTCATCAGTGAAGGTAACGAGGAAGGTTCCTTGAGTGCAGCAATGCCCGAGAACTTCTTGGGTTTAATCTGCACACGATGAGACATCGTGAGAGGGTAGTCACTTGGAGACAGTAAGGGTGAGAGGCAGAGCTACTGCGATTTCACACGGCAAGGTCTACAGGTCGATGGCGAGTGCATAGGGTGACATGTACATTGTGTGGTCTTTTGAGGCGGGACAATGTACATGTCATCTTATCCACTCCACCATAGATCCTACATATCACTGCCTCGTTGCATACCACTGCCACAAGTGTCCTCGCAACGTGAAACAAGCCTAGTTCTCTAGGTTCATGTTAGAGGCTTGCCAATCTGTCCTACAATGGATAAGTTGCAGCCTTGGCACCCAATCCTGTACACACCACCTACACAATGTTTCATATTTATAATTGTGTGTGTGTATGATTGTACTCACCTAATTGTGGTTGCTGGGTTCGATTCACAGCTCCTGGCCCTGCCTCTTCACTGGTCGCGTCTAGGTCACTCTTCCTGCTCCATGAGCTTTATCATACCTCTTCTTAAAGCTATGTATGGATCCTGCCTCCACCACATCACTTCCCAGACTATTCCACTTCCCGACAACTCTGACTGAAGAAATACTTCCTAACATCCCTGTGATTCATCTGAGTCTTCGACTTCCAACTGTGTCCCCTTGTTGCTGTGTCCCATCTCTGGAACATTCTGTCTCTGTCCACCTTGTCAATCATATCATCCCTATCTCTCCTGTCTTCCAGTGTCGTCAGATCGATTTCCCTTAACTTCTCCTCGTAGGACATGCCCCTTTGCTCCGGGACTAGTCTTGTTGCAAACCTTTGCACATTTTCTGGTTTCCTTACGTGCTTGGCTAGGTGTGGGTTCCAAACTGGTGCTGCATACTCCAATATGGACCTAACATACACGGTGTACAAGGTTCTGAACTGTCCAGTGTGTGTGTGTGTGTGTGTGTGTGTGTACACTCACCTAATTGTACTCACCTAATTGTGGTTGCAGGGGTCGAGACTCAGCTCCTGGCCCCGCAGCTTCTAAGCTGTCCGCTACTGGGTCTCTGCTCTCCCTGCTCCATGAGCTTTATCATACCTCGTCTTAAAACTATGTATGGTTCCTGCCTCCACTATATCTTTCTCTAGACTATTCCACTGTGTGAGTGTGAGTGTGTGTGTGTGTGTGTGTGTGTGTGTGTGTGTGTGTGTGTGTGTGTGTGTGTGTGTGTGTATCTGTGTTGTTTAAACCGAACCGGTGAGTTTGACCTATCTGGCAAGGGTGTCCTGTGCTAAATTAGATTTGTTTTTGGGCCACAAATATACGTAAATCAATTGGAACATAAGGAAAAAATATATATATCATTGATTTTAAGTAATATTTAATTAAGTGAAAATGAAATATGTTATATATATCATAACTTATCTAAAAGTAAATGCATTCGCTTAAGTGAGGTTAAGTAAGGTTTCTAAATAAAACTAATACTACCACCAGCTCCTGCTGACACTACCACCAGCTCCTGCTGACACTACCACCAGCTCCTGCTGACACTACCACCAGCTCCTGCTGACACTACCACCAGCTCCTGCTGACACTACCACCAGCTCGCTGCACTACCACCAGCTCCTGCTGACACTACCACCAGCTCCTGCTGACACTACCACCAGCTCCTGCTGACACTACCACCAGCTCCTGCTGACACTACCACCAGCTCCTGCTGACACTACCACCAGCTCCTGCTGACACTACCACCAGCTCCTGCTGACACTACCACCAGCTCCTGCTGACACTACCACCAGCTCCTGCTGACACTACCACCAGCTCCTGCTGACACTACCACCAGCTCCTGCTGACACTACCACCAGCTCCTGCTGACACTACCACCAGCTCCTGCTGACACTACCACCAGCTCCTGCTGACACTACCACCAGCTCCTGCTGACACTACCACCAGCTCCTGCTGACACTACCACCAGCTCCTGCTGACACTACCACCAGCTCCTGCTGACACTACCACCAGCTCCTGCTGACACTACCACCAGCTCCTGCTGACACTACCACCAGTTTTTTCCATCAACTCCTAATTCTCCTCCTCCAAACATCCATCCATCAACTCCTCTCAACCCATCCATCAACTCCTCCTCCTCCTCTCAACCCATCCATCAACTCCTCCTCCTCCTCTCAACCCATCCATCAACTCCTCCTCCTCCTCTCAACCCATCCATCACCTCTCCTCCAGCCATCCATCACCTCTCCTCCAGCCATCCATCACCTCTCCTCCAGCCATCCATCACCTCTCCTCCAGCCATCCATCACCTCTCCTGCAGCCATCCATCACCTCTCCTGCAGCCACTAGTGTCGTCATGGCAGGCACCTGCAGTCTTCACCCTTCATTTAGGAGCTCGTAAAAGCAAGCTAGTGTGTTCCCCTTGATGCTATTTTAAGACCAGGAGCTGGTCCCAGCAGAGCTTGGAGAGAGAGAGAGAGAGAGAGAGAGAGAGAGAGAGAGAGAGAGAGAGAGAGAGAGAGAGAGAGAGAGAGAATAAATTATACACCAAATTCTGTTTCTGTAACAGCCATATTTATTTCCACTTATTTCCATTTATTTTCATATATTTATTTCCATTTGTTTTTTAAAACATTGTGTGTCAGTGCCAGCTAGGGAAAATAACCTGATGACTTAGTTCTGGCAAACAAGGATCTCTAATCAACTATCCTGAGGTTAATGATGAACTTGGAGAAAGCGATCACAAATCACTCAAGTTCAGTATCTCATTGCATTTTCTTAATAACTTTAATCAAGTGAAGGTATTTGATTTCTGCTCAGCCGATTTTATGTGGCAAAGAGATTATCTTGGTAGACTGGTTAACCTGACTGGAGATTATTCTGTGGAGCAGGACAGTGTAGATGGCTGCCAATATGACATTTTTCAAAGGTTCCCACGCTACAGATATTTCAGTTGGGGAAAGTTACCAAACAAAAATGAGTCTAAATGAATGAAAAAAAAATATTACGATGTCTCATTGGTCTTTGAAGTTAAATCAACACAGAGGGACGCTGTGGGAATCATTACTTTAAATTGAAAGGAAATCAAAGACGAACCCAAAAGGGCTTTTTCAGGAATAAGATTAAGGAAGAGAGAGTCCCAATTTAAAGTTACTCAGGACGGCTTACTGTCCGTGACAAAAAAAAAAAAGGGTACAATCTTTAACATTTATTTCGTCTCTGTCTTTACGCTGTAATAAACAAACGAAATATATACAGTGGTCCCTCGTTTTTCGTGCATCTCCAAACTCGAACATTTATGTAAGTGTATTTCGTAAGTGCTGTTGTAAGTGTATTTTTGGGGGTCTGAAATAGACTAACCTACGTGACATTATTTCTTAAGGAAGTAAATTCGTTCGGTAATGGCACTTGAGCAGCATTCTGGAACGAATTTTCGGCGAAAACCGAGGGACCACTGTATATGTAATACAAGTCAAACGAAAATAAGTTATGCAAAATCCAAGTTACTAATAACAGGGTTCTCAAGGTTACTCCCAAACAAATCACCGGGTCCTGAGTTAAGAAATATAAAGTAGAAAACTGCTGACCATTAGCTAGTCTTTTCAGCGTGTATTAACCAGATAAGTGGAAAATGCCTTAATCAACATTATGGAAAAAAATAATGTAATCATTATTTGAAGAAGCAGTTTGAATCCACCTTGAAAGATATAAATCGATCATTAAGTCTCGGTATAGTTTTTAACAGAGGCATTTTTTCTTTACGAAATAAAAAAAATCGCTAATGTATTCGAGATACGGCTGGGAATGTATTCGACGTACGGCTGGGAAACATTAGGACGTATGTCCATAAGACACCTGCTGTCCATGTTCACCCATCAGTATAAAATGGGTACCTGGGTGTTAGTCGACTGGTGTGGGTCGCATCCTGGTACAAAACTGACATAATTTGCCCGAAACGTTGTGCATAACAAGCGGCTTTCTATATAGTAGTATGTCATTGATGTCAGCTAGGACTGTATACCTTGTATACATATTTGTACAATTAAAGATATTATTATTATTAGTTCCAAATGGGGACTGTTAAAGGAAGTCGCTACACAATATAAGGAAACAAGTTGTGGTTGACAGTTTACAGAAATGCAGGGGCCAATATTTGGCCCGTTTTTGCTCACAATATACATAAATGACATGGGAGAATGTGGAGGCAGTCAAATAAATTCTGACGAGGACACAAGAATGCTGCAGGTTGATGCAGCAGTTGGAGCAATAGCAGCTATAGTTTAATGTGGACAAATGTAAGGTTCAACTGAAAGAAGTATATAACAATGGAGCATTTAAACTAATTAATGTAGATTTCAATGAAAAAAGAAAGCGACAAAGTTTTAAGTGTTTAGGTTAGCAGAAATCTTAGACCAAAACAACAATGCAAAAGTGTTTGCCTTAAGGCTAATATAATTATGGCCTTTTTAAGATGAATAAATAATAGAAGTCTTCAGGTTATACTTCCACTTCAAATACCATTGATAAGGTCTTTAAATTACGTTGCTCACTATAAATCTCTGTTACAGACAGGACATAAAAGTGCTGGAAAACATACAGACAAGGATGATGAAGTTGATCCCATGTATCAGAAATTTTCTCTGATTGAGCAGAGGGCACTGAAGTTACTATGATTGATATAAGGTGATAAATGAAGAGTACAAATAGAAAACAGGAATAAATAATGATATACATATAGGTAGCTTTGCAAAAAAAAAAAAATACATGTGTGGGTGTGAGTGTGACCTGGCTAGCATGGGCCTAAAAGGAAAACGTCTTGGAGCCTAATAAAACCACCGATAAAAATAAATACGCTTGCTAAAAGGACTGTCCTATCAATGCCTTCACCATACACCGCAATACCCAAGGTCATCCCAAAGTTCAAAGAGTGAAGCTTGGTATCAGAAAATCAGACTTAAATCACAGACGATGCTTGTAATCACCAATAATGAAAACAGGCTGCTTCATTTTTTTGAGGAGGGGGGAGGGGGGTAAAAACTAGTTAAACATGTTCTACCTAAGCTGTACAAGGTGTAGTCCGCATCCCATGCAGCACCAAACGCGACCCATTACTTATACGCTGTTCTCTGTATTGAACCGATAAATCCCATGGTGGGTGAAATATCACCTCAATGAATATCTTCATACAGCATGTGTCTCACTTGGAAAAAGAAGAAAAAAAGTACATTGCTTGCATTAATGGGGTGAAATGAGAGTCTGGACATGTCACAAGTGACGATCCAAAAAAAATTAGTTTTGGGCTCAATATTGATCATAATAAAAAACAATGACAGAGACGAGGGAATAAAAAGTGACATAAGGAAATTTACTGACGACATAAAAACAGGCCAAATAAAGGATCTGGTGTTTATCATTATACCTGACGAGGATATATAAAATATATTTTATAATCTAAAATGTTTCAGATTCATTTCAATTTAGAAAATTGAAAAGACGTAATCTAATACTCAGGTATTTAAAGTTATCAAGGTTCAACGACCAAGACGTTAAAAATGAAGATGTTTTAAGTAAATGAAATTGTGCTCATTTCCATCAAGAGTAAGATGGAGCAAGTTTGAGAAAGACCTGCCTAGCACCTAGCACCTAGAAATGCGCCTGAATGTCTGGTGCAGTGCTATTATGTTCTTAAAGTGGCTGCCGGATTCACAAGAGCTGAGAGTCGTGTCTGTTGACCTCGTTAAGAACTCTCATATAACTTTAAACGAAGGGTAAAAATCACCACAGAAGACTGAAGAATTACCAGTTCCTGTACAATGTCAGATTATTAAAGTCAGGTAGAAAAAAGTCTAATAAAAGGAAAAAGTTTGGTGTCATGACAGGAACCGTACAGTTTCTGTATATAATCTTCTCATCGTTAATTACTTCAAGATTTTTTTCATTTCCTTCTCTAGACCTTATTAAGAGTCTGGAAAAGAATACTCAGCTCTGATTTATGGAAGCATGAAGTGGAAAATAAGCTACCGCACCAGAAACATTGAAAAAGACACTAAGATATTCACTCTCGGTAACACTTGCGAAGCAGCTGAGGCTGCTATCCATATATTATGCAGAAAATTCGGAATGTGGAAATTAGGAGGTGTGGAGTTACTAAAAGTATTTGTCAGAGGGCTGAAGAGAGGTTGTTGAGGTGGTTTGGTCATTTAGAGAGAATGGATCAAAGTAGAATGACTTGGAGAGCGTATAAATCTGTAGGGGAAGGAAGGCGGGGTAGGGGTCGTCCTAGAAAAGGTTGGAGGGAGGGGGTAAAGGAGGTTTTATGGGCGAGGGGCTTGGACTTCCAGCAAGCATGTGTTAGCGTGTTAGATAGGAGTGAATGGAGACGAATGGTTTTTGGGACATGACGATCTGTTGGAGTGTGAGCAGGGTAACATTTTGTGAAGGGATTCAGGGAAACCAGTTAATTGATTTAGTTGGACTTGAGTCCTGGAAATGGAAAGTACAATGCCTGCACTTTAAAGGAGGAGTCTGGGATAGTGACAGCTGGGAGGGACTATTCTCAGCTGTCGTATCTGAGCGCCTCTGCAAAGACAGTGAGTGTGGTGAAAGTGTTGAATGATGATGAAAGTATTTTCTTTTTGGGGATTTTCTTTCTTTTTGGGTCACCCTGCCTCGGTGGGAGACGGCCGACTTGTTTGGAAAAAAAAAATTGTATATACACGTATATATCGTGCCGGAGAGGTAAAACTGGTCAATTAGCATGAACTCATTTAAAATTAAGTCATTTGTAAAATTTTCTCGTATAAATCTAAAGTTATTTGTTTCATTTATAGTAATATAAAAAATAATGATTTTGTACCGAAAGAACCTTAGGAAACTTTCCTAACTTTATTATAACAAGCGCAATTTAATTTTACATAACCCAACTAAATATATTTTAGATAAGTTTACAATAATTTAATAATAAACACAATGAAATATATTTTTTTCGTTAGATTAAGAATGATTTTTGCGAAACAAATTTTTGTTTGGTCTATTCGGCAAGAAGTGCGTTGCTATTTAAGCCAAAATCGCAAGTTTTACCAAAACTAAATGGTTATAACTGACCATAATTTTTAAAGGGGTGGACCGGTAAGCCAGCGGAAGGCCTCGGTCAGATGACCAAAAGCTCCAATGGCGTGTCATCATCTAAGACCCGCGTCAGGAAACACATGTCCTGTTTCCTGACAAACCTTACCTAACCTAGTTTTACCTATATGACATGACATATATATAATATGGGTTTTACCTCCAGTGCAAAGTAGGGGAAAATATGTTCAAGAGAAAATCTTGAGGTTGCTATTAGTTTGAATATTATTTTTTCTATCACCCCCATATATATATTTTTGGTAAGGATATATTTTATTCAAACAGTTATGTATACAGTTGAAAAAATGTTTTAAAATGGATTTTAATCTTTTCCAGCTCCTCAGAACTTGCACAGGAATCGAGGACGCAAGCAACAGGGACACCCTGCCTCCCTTCCTTCTGGATAACATTACTAAAACACCAACAAAAATGGAACCCAATTCCACTGAGTCTAGGGTCGCCAGTTATTTTGGAAAACTCTAGTACTGATGACCCAAGTCGACATATTTGAGTTTAGATTCTTCCTTGTAAGCAACACCACCCACATATCTGCCAGAGAGGATACACAGGTAGTCCTACACAAGTTTTCTGCCATTTTTCCATAGAAAGACTGTAATATCATCAGTGTGGTTAGGATATTACTAGGATTGCACGATGCCGACTTCGCTGTCTACTGAGCCTCTTATTGACACTAACAGACCAATTGATCAGGTTTGGTCTCGCTGAAAATACACACGTGTATGAGTGAAAAGTGGTAGTATGCAGAGAGAGGACCCGTGAGTAGAAACGTGTGTCCATTACCAAAATCGGAACATATAAAGTCTTAGAATGATGTTTGCTACAGGTGTGAGACAAGCAATGGTTTAAAGAGACGTAATCAGACACCAGGACATGTTTGTTAGAAATGTTCGGTGCTGGGATCTTAATCCCCTTTTACACTCAGAATTTAAACTCAGTATTAGAAGTGATCACGGTCCCAGGACAAACATTTTTTAATATGTCTTCGTGTTTGCTCACGTGTCTTTTTAAACTAATTTGTCGGTATCAGTTACCAAGCTTTATACCAGTATCCATGATGGACGCTGCGATCCCAAACATTATTTTATCAACTTTTCTGCATTTTAGCTATCCATGCTGGACTGTGTAAACTAACATCTAAGTTTGTTTGGTTTAGAAGCCATGAAATCCTCCCAATCAATAATGGTTTTAATGATGTTAGCTCAGCGGGCTCCTGGTAAATCACCTAGGCGTAGGGGAATTTGTTTTACTACTGTAAGATATTTGATGCAATGGAGAAGGATAAGAATTTTGGCAAGGCAATTTGGGAGGCTGTATGTATCCATAGTTTGCATTGTTTGATCCATTGTGTACATTGTTTGATTGTAAGTGAGACTTGCATCCATTGTCACAATATCAGGGTAAAGGGTCCAGACATGAACTTTAGTTTGGTTTGGGATTGGTGACTGCTGGGGAAAGGGGATGTCAGAAAAAAAGTTAGCATAAGGAAGGAAAGGAGGACAGGCATCTGTTAAGTAGTATAATGCCACGTGAGTAATAATGTCTCCAATGAAGTCTTCCATCCTCCTGAAGTCGAAGATTTTCTTCCCTAGAATCAGGTCGATGGCGTTGTAATCGAGAGGAATGCTGAAGAGAAACCTGTTAGCTATGGCAAGGTAACTGTGATTTGTCAATTATCTTCTGGTTTGAGTAAATTATTTCACATTTGGTGGGATTTAGGAATAGTTCTTGATTCATTTCGAGGTGCTTTTATTTTTTTCATTTGCTTTAGTAGGGATTCTGCAGTGCCAACTAGAGTTCCATCTTCCAAGAAGCAGATGTTCATCTGGCTGGGAAGCATTCCTATGACTTTCTTAATGACTAGGCAGGAAATGAGAGATGAGGTAATCTTTTTACTAAATTATAGCAACTGGTAGAATCCAATTAAATCATAGGTTTTGGATCTATTAGGTTAGGAATATATGCACGTGTAGAATGGGTTGCTGCCCCACAGTCTTGTTCAGTCATTGTGTTTGCATCGTGGTTTATAATTTTGAAATCAGCCGAAAAAGGATGGAGGGAGTAATGACAAAGGGTCTGATTCATTCATCTTTATTTTGGGGCACAGAACGATTCATTGAAGATGAGCTTTTGGTATTAGAGACGCCGCCTAATAGGCACACATTTGTAAATCTGAAACCTGGGAAATCACCTGCTATACCCCGTAAGAATGTCAATGCAGCTTTATATGCATCTGAATCCTGAATGCATATGACCTGACACGAATCGTGCCACCTTCAAAGACGCCATGATCCTTCTTCACTGTGATCTCTAACTCGTGTATGTCCTATTGGGGAACTCAGTTTCTGATCTATATATATATATATATATATATATATATATATATATATATATATATATATATATATATATATATATATATATATATAATATAATATATCCAACTTATATTTTTATTATCAACATATGGGTTCCTGCCTCATAGTGATATCTGTTCATAACGTTTTTGTTGCAATGTACATATAACTTTTATTTATCACAGGAATTCACACAGCTCACACTCATTTTTATTTGTTTGTCAAAAATATCAACACATTGTGTATTCCTGTCATCAGTAAAATTTTATCGTATATAACAGATATAGTTTAAATATATCAACGGCCTCCGCCACGCTCTCCCAACGATTTCATAATATTTTTTTTCAGAGAATGTCGAACAGAATTTTTATTTTCAAATGGTATTAACTCGATAGAAAGTAAAACGAATTTAAATAAATATTGACAGCGACATAATGCTCTTGAGAATAGTATGCTCTATCCACCGTGACCTTTACCCACTTGGTGAATACTCTGGGTCACCCTACCGTTCACCCACACACTCGCCCGGCAGATAGTGACCCACATAGTATATACCAGGTGAGTGTCACTATCTGCTGGGAATGTGTATAGATGAATATAACTTTCAGAAGAATATTTGATTTATTTTGTGACCCACACGCTCTCACCTGCCAGATATTGCAAATATTTTGCTTACCTGGCAGAAGATAATGTGATCCAACCATTCACCAAAATACACACACACACACACACACACACACACACACACACACAGGAACCAGGAGCTGTAAGACGACTTCTGTAACCACATATAGATGAGTACACATAATCACACTCGCTCTCACTTACCCACACTCACTCTCTCAACGAATTAGATGCTCACTCAAATTCTTGGTACATCACAGTAGTTGGTTACTGATTGTAAACAAAAGAGTAGGAGAGTAAACCAAGTATCGACCAGCGGAGAGGAGGGGTCAGGAGCTGAGATTCGACCCCTTCAACCACCGTAGGTGAATTATATTTAAAAGGATTACTCATAGGAATAACGACTTTAATAATTTACAGCACATAAGCTGACATATATGCCTTCCACCGGATGTCACATTAGGTGATCTACTGTCACCCACCTCACCACACACCGCCGCAAAGACCACAAGAAACCAGTGATGCACACACAATCTGATAATACATATAACCAAATATTTATTTATTTTCTACCACACCTCCACACTCACAATATTCAATATTTTCTTACACTACAAATAATATCCAACACATTCACCAAACACACACACACACACTACACACACACACACACACACACACACACACACACACACGCACACACAAAGCAAGATGGATCATGCTACACAAAAATGCATTATGAAATAGATCACGCAACACTCACTACCACCTGCATTGTCTCTATAATAAACCTTTTATCCCAGAACCACTAATGAATTACCCGAAAACAAAGGTTTCCAGCGGCTACAACGGTAGCTGTAGTTGGAAGCCTCTGTTACTGTTATTCTTCTCAACATCCTCAGCGCCTCCTCTCCCTAATTATCTTCCCTATCATTCTCCTCGTCTGTATCTGTCTCCTTTCACTTTTTCTCCACTCTCGTCCACCTCCGCGTCTCCCCTCCTGGTTTGTCATTCCATCTTCTCCACTTCGTATATGTCTTGTCTGCTAACCTGTCTTCCCATATCACTCACCATTTTGTCTTTCTTCTTCTCTTTCACTATCTCTCCCTCGTCTTCGTCTCCCTTAAGCACTCTGTTCCCTATCATACTCTTCGATTCTGTCTATCCGAACATTAAAACTTTTCTCTCCCTTCATCCACCTCTCCCTTTTCATCGACCCCTTTCGTCTCATCCACTTCTGCCCCTCTCCGACTTTCTCATTTTCATACACCTCATCGGTATCTCCCCATCTTCACATTTTCTTATTCACCTTCGGAGTATCACTCCTGCTGCTTTATCTCCCCATATCATCCAACTCCTCCGTGTCTTTCCTTCTGAACTCCCTTCCTTAGCACCCACCTTACCTTTTCCTATCCTGTAGTGTTCAGAGAAGTGTATCAGTTTGTCAGCGTGGTAGCAGTAGAGATGTAAGCCTACTGGTAGCTGGAGGAAGATAAGCCTCCACAGCATCTCCCTCTCCCTCTCTCTCTCTCTCTCTCTCTCTCTCTCTCTCTCTCTCTCAGTTTAGTGACTCTTTGGAAACCTTAGCTCAAAGCCTATCGACTACTCAAATAGTCTTTAAAGCTGTATGTGACCTGTTCACTACCAGTCAATAATACTTTAATTCCATGAATGTGTATTTAAGTAAATCCTCAATCTGCCATTGGGAGAAATACATCTTGATGTATATACTGTGACTTAGAATGACTGTACGCGCGCGCACATAACTACCTCAACCTGCTGGTAGTTAGGAATTTAAATAATGGACAGCAGCTGTACTGTTGACACTCCTCAATGCTACTCCTCAAGCTACTCCTCAAGCTACTCCTCAAGCTACTCCTCAAGCTACTCCTGTACTTCCACACTAGCCACTTCTCATCCACCTCCTGCGTCCCCTCATTTAATGTGAATTTTTATTTGAGAACTTAATTTGTCTCTAGCAATATGAAGCTTTCTCCCCTGAGTTATATTTTCTACTCTCCCTTGTCTTTCAAACATTCATTTATTTCCTAGTATTTTTCTCTTCTTTTCAAATTATACTTTTACTTCCTTTTTTTTAATGCTGCTCCTGATATTTTTTTAATATATTTCAGTTTCTAATAATCTTCATCATTTTTTTTCTCCAGCTTGTCTTTTCTCACCCTCCTGCTCTTTCTGCTATTGCTACCCCCTGCTATTGCTACCCCTGCTATTGCTACCCCCTGCTATTGCTACCCCTGCTATTGCTACCCCTGCTATTGCTACCCCTGCTATTGCTACCCCTGCTATTGCTACCCCTGCTATTGCTACCCCTGCTATTGCTACCCCTGCTATTGCTACCCCTGCTATTGCTACCCCTGCTATTGCTACCCTGCTATTGCTACCCTGCTATTGCTACCCTGCTATTGCTACCCTTGCTATTGCTACCCTGTTGCTACTGCTTTGCTGCCCTGCTATTGCTACCCTTGCTATTGCTACCCTGCTATTGCTACCCTGCTATTGCTACCCTGCTGTTGCTACCCTGCTATTGCTATTCTTGCTATTGCTACCCTTGCTATTGCTACCCTGCTATTGCTACCCCTGCTATTGCTACCTGCTATTGCTACCCTGCTATTGCTACCCCTGCTATTGCTACTCCTGCTATTGCTACTCCTGCTATTGCTACTCCTGCTATTGCTACTCCTGCTATTGCTACTCCTGCTATTGCTACTCCTGCTATTGCTACTCCTGCTATTGCTACTCCTGCTGATTTGCTGCCCTGCTATTGCTCCCTGTATTGCTACCCTGCTATTGCACCCTGCTCTCTGCTATACTGCTGCCCTGCTGTTGCTGACCCCTGCTGCTCCTGCTGCTATTGCACCCTGCTATTGCTCCTGCTGCTATTCACCCTGCTATGCTCTCCTGCTATTCCACCTGCTGCTCTCTGCTATTCCACTGCTGCTCCTGCTTTGCTATTCCACCTGCTGCTCTCTGCTATTCCACCTGCTGCTCTGCTGCTATTCCACCTGCTGCTCTCTGCTGCTATTCCACCTGCTGCTCCTGCTGCTATTCACCTGCTGTCCGCTATTCACTGCTGCTCCTGCTGTATTCCACCTGCTGCTCCTGTCATTCCACCTGCTGCTCCTGCTGCTATTCCACCTGCTGCTCCTGCTGCTATTCCACCTGCTGCTCCTGCTGCTATTCCACCTGCTGCTCCTGCTGCTATTCCACCT
Organism: Cherax destructor; assembly: GCA_009830355.1. NCBI lineage: Eukaryota > Metazoa > Arthropoda > Malacostraca > Decapoda > Parastacidae > Cherax > Cherax destructor. The sequence goes on along the minus strand of WNWK01007999.1, from coordinate 62,869 downwards.
GCTGCTCCTGCTGCTATTCCACCTGCTGCTCCTGCTGCTATTCCACCTGCTGCTCCTAGCTCTTTCCACCTGCTGCTCCTCTGCTATTCCACCTGCTGCTCCTACTGCTATTCCACCTGCTGCTCCTGACTTCTATTCCACCTGCTGCTCCTACTTCTATTCCACCTGCTGCTCTACTTATTCCACCTGCTGCTACTTCATCGCTCACCCTGCTGCTCCTCTTTCACCTGCTGCTCCACTTTATTCCACCTGCTGCTTACTTCTGCCATGCTATTCCACCTGCTGCTCCTGCTGCTATTCCACCTGCTGCTCCTGCTGCTATTCCACCTGCTGCTCCTGCTGCTATTCCACCTGCTGCTCCTGCTGCTATTCCACCTGCTGCTCCTACTGCTATTCCACCTGCTGCTCCTACTGCTATTCCACCTGCTGCTCCTACTGCTATTCCACCTGCTGCTCCTGCTGCTATTCCACCTGCTGCTCCTACTGCTATTCAACCTGCTGCTCCTACTGCTATTCAACCTGCTGCTCCTACTGCTTTTCCACCTGCTGCTCCTACTGCTGTTCCACCTGCTGCTCCTACTGCTATTCCACCTGCTGCTCCTGTTGCCATTCCACCTGCTGCTCCTGTTGCCATTCCACCTGTTGCTCCTACTGCTATTCCACCTGCTGCTCCTACTGCTATTCCACCTGCTGCTCCTACTGCTATTCCACCTGCTGCTCCTGTTGCCATTCCACCTGCTGCTCCTCTCTCTCAACCTTCAAAGCGAACATCATGGTTTGTTCTATTGTGTTGGATTTTCAAGGTGGTCAAGGATACCAAAGCGTCTTGAGTGGTTTACCAGGACGTCATCAAGGTATTGTAACTCAGTAAAGGGACCGGTAATGATGCAACAAAACCACTCTCTTTCCAGGATCTCTTTGAAATTATTTGTTGGCATTATTAGTGTTGTGATGGCCAGTATCTTCATGGAGAAGTTAGAGAAATTCTGTTGCAACATTTCCATACCGTAACTTATTTACGATACGTTGATTGCATTTTGGTAAACTTTGCAGAATACTCTGATATCCTAAACCTTGTTAGAAGGATGACAGTCGAATCCACATCAAGTTCATCTTGGAGACAGAAGGATGGGAGGAAAGAGTCCCCATCCTTGACATCCTTCACTGCAGGACACCGGTGATTGCTTTCTCTGCAAAGTGAACAGGAAGCTCACTAACAAGGATGAAGAGAAAAAAAAAACATACCACTGGCGGGGATAGAACCCGCGATCAGAGAGTCATAAAACTCCAGACCGACGCGTTAGTTTCATGACTCTGATCGCGGGTTCTATCCCCACCCGTGGTATGGTTTGTTTGCAGTCGTGTCATTACGATTTCCTGAGTCAAGGATGAAGATATTTTCCTTTTCCCAACTACACTTGTACAAAGAGAAGGATACTTATTGAGTACTTGTGAGAAGAAACTCAATCCAAGAAGATTGTATGAGACGAAGTTTTCAACTTCTCAAAAACTAAATGAAATATGACCAAAAACTCTGGAACTGGAACCTAAAATTCCTGCAGAGTTCAGAGTCGGAAATTTAATGGAAAATCGAATGAACAAATCTAATTTCAGCCAAGTAAATTACACAAATCTATATCTCAAAGTCATTAGAACAGCAATGTTGAAGTGTGAATGTCGCCGTGGCTCAGGGAGCTTAATGTTACTTTTGTGTGACTCTCACATTCATTAATTTAACCTATTGAATACATGTTTACGTAATTTTATTTGGAATAGAAAACCTGGCTCCTGAAAGCTAAGAGGGGCTGGACGACGATGACGACGACCACCGCAATGACGGACGACACCGCCACCGCCGCCATCGCCGACACCTCTGCCGCCGCTTCCACATGAAAGTCACTCAGCATAAAGAATTCTGGTGGGTTGACTTCGGTCTCCTAATAACCAGACAAAAACTTTCTCAATGAGCCATTTTCCTCTGCTGATGTTAAGAATAAAAGGAAACTGAATTCGTTAGCACCAAGTTAAATTCATGAGAGTTGGAAGAGTTTCAAATGGAAGAAGTTTAGGGAAGCAAGTATGCGTGTATGTATGGCAGTGAGAGCAAATAGTGTGGTAGTAATGGTGATTGAACAATTATAGAGAAAAGTGGGTGTCAATGCTAAATGTAGAGAACTGCAGGTGTTTTGAATTATAAAAAGTATGTGAGTGTGTGTAGTATTCGTTGATCATGCACTTAGTGGTAAGAGCGTAAAGGAGAGGAATGGGAAAGAGTGAAAGGGAGAGAGATTCTTGGAGATATGTGAAAGAGAATTTTGAACGAAGAGAGAAAACAACGGCTTTAGGAGTCATGAATATATAAACTCGTGACACTGAAATGAAAGGCATAGTAGGAAAGCTCAGAGTGCCTCGTAAAAATTACTTAGTTGTACCTTCACAGAGAAATAATAATAATTATATATATATATATATATATATATATATATATATATATATATATATTACTAACCATTTTATTAGGTACAATCTTTTTAGTACTGGAAGGGCGCCCTCTGGGCCCATGTGGATTCAACAAGGTACTGGAGATATGTCGTAGAGATCTTGGTTTAAGTTGACCTGACAGTGTCACGCAGTTAAGCAAATGTGTCGGCTGCACATTCAAGTAGCAAACTTCCCGTTCTATTACATCCCAAAGTTTTGCGCCAAATTCTGACCTTACCGTCTGTATGTCGCAGGAGAAATCGAAAGTCGTCAAACTAGGCGAAATTTTTCAATCTTCTTCTGTTCAATTTTGCTAATCCTTTGCCCACTGTAGCATCAGTTCTGTGTTTTAATTTGACACAAATGGAACACGGTGGTGACTTCTGATACTGTACCTTATTCATTTCTAGGTTAGACGTATTATGCATTTAGATATACTCTTCTGAAAACCACTGTAGCAACGTGTAGTTGTGACACTGTCACCTTCCTGTCTTCTTTAACCAGTCTAACTATTCCCTTCTGATCTCATTTAATAAGGCGATTTCGCGCCTTTAGTGTTTTATACATCATTCTTTGTACACATTCATTTTATGTTCAAAGTCAGTTAAATTACTTTTCTTCATTCTCGTGTTTTGTCTGATCTACTGAACCTCTTTGATCATGTCTGCATGCTTTTAGGCATTGAGATGCTGGCACGTGACTGGTGTCCCTAATACAGTGACCACAGAGTGTGTGTATTATACAGACTCCCAGCCCCACACACATAATATGGAGAATACCAGCGGACGAGGATCAAGTGAGCGTAGGAGATTTGAACAGGCTGCAACCCTGGTCCGACATATGGCTTGGGAAGGACAAAGAAGACCGCAGACGGAGTACAGTCTAAGAGGTCATAGGCTGTAAAACTCACTCAAGGAAAAGGATATTGGGGTGAGCATCATACCGAGCACATCTCCTGAGGCGTACATCAACCAAATAACTGCTGCAGCATACGGGTGTCTGGCAAACCTGAGAATAGAGTTTCGACATCTAAGTAAAGAGTCATTCACGACATTGTACACCGTGTACGTCAGGCCCATATTGGAGTATGCAGTACCACTATGGAGCCCACACCTTATCAAATGCGTCAAGAAATTAGAGAAAATGCAAAGTTTTGCAACAAGACTAGTCCCGGAGCTGACGGGTATGTCATACGAGGAGAGTTTAAGGGAACTCAGCCTGACAACACTGGGAAGCATGAGGGATATGAAAGACATAACAGCGTAAAAAATAATGTGAGGAATTGGCAAGATGGCTAGGGACAGAATGTTTCAGAGATGTAACACAACAAGGGTCACAACTGGAAGCTGAAAACTCAGACGAGTCACAGGGATTTTATGAAGTATTTCTTCAGTCATAGAGCTGTCAGGAAGTGGAACAGTCTGGAGAGTGATGTAATGGAGGCAGAATCCATACATAGCTTTAAGGAAAAGTACGATAAAGCTCATGGAGCAGGGAAAGAGTGGACCTAGTAGCGATCAGTAAAAAGGCGGGGCCAGGAGCTATGACTCGACCTCTGCAACCACAAATAGGTGAGTACACACATACACACAATACAAGATGAAGTGGGAGAGGAGAACAATCTACCGATATATGAATTAGTAGAGAAAATGGGTGGTAGTCTTGTGGATATTATATTTTATCAAGAATATGTTTGTTCACGACATATAATAAATGGAATATTAAGAGGCTGGAAGAATACAAGGAGAATGAAGTGATTTTGCCCCAAAAAATAATGAAATGTGAATGAAACTTAAAATTCTTGTCACTAAGAGGCATGAGCAACTTCCGGGGTAAACCACATACCACGGGTGGGGTTCGAACCCGGGGTAAAGGTTGGCGTCAACGAGAGTGATGAGGACAGTTTCAAAAATATGTGCTTCGAATTTATCAATTCAGTTAAAGGTGAGAGACAAAAAACGGACGGATTGAAGGAGATTAGTAATGAAATATTGAGTGTAGGTATAGTTAAAATTTTAGAAGAGATCATCATTTGTTCAGTGTAAGAAAGACTGAGTAATACCTAAGGCATACTGGAAAGTGTAATTACTTCTGTGTTAGAATAAGTGGAGACGAGTGTCCAAAAATACAGAAGACGAAGTCTCTTGAGATTACCACGTAAAGTATGAAGAAGAAATGTCGTTCGTAAAAGTGACTTAAAGCAATTATGACTGTAGAAGCACATTAAAAAAGCCAGTGGTATAAATAGTGAAGAGTTCTGGTGGTGGTAGTAGTAGTAGTAATAATAGTAGTAATAATAGTAATAATAATAGTAATAATAGTAGTAATAATAGTAGTAATAATAGTAGTAATAACAGTAGTAATAATAATAGTAGTAGCAGTGGTGGAGGTAGTGGTGGTGGTGGTGGTGGTAGTGGTGGTAATAGTAGTAGTAGTAGTAGTAGTAGTAGTAGTGGTGGTGGTGGTAATAGTAGTAGTAGTGGTGGTAATAGTAGTAGTAGTAGTAGTAGTAGTAGTAGTGGTGGTGGTAGTAGTAGTAGTGGTGGTGGTGGTGGTAATAGTAGTAGTAGTAGTAGTAGTGGTGGTAATAGTGGTGGTGGTAATAGTAGTAGTAGTAGTGGTAATAGTAGTAGTAGTAGTAGTAGTAGTGGTAATAGTAGTAGTAGTAGTAGTAGTGGTAATAGTAGTAGTGGTAATAGTAGTAGTAGTAGTAGTAGTAGTAGTGGTAATAGTAGTAGTGGTAATAGTAGTAGTGGTAATAGTAGTAGTAGTGGTAATAGTAGTAGTGGTAATAGTAGTAGTAGTTGTAATAGTAGTAGTAGTAGTAGTGGTAATAGTAGTAGTAGTGGTAGTAGTAGTGGTGGTAGTAGTAGTGGTGGTAGTAGTAGTGGTGGTGGTAATAGTAGTAGTAGTAGTGTTAATAGTAGTGGTGGTAATAGTAGTAGTGGTGGTAATAGTAGTAGTGGTGGTAATAGTAGTAGTGGTGGTAATAGTAGTAGTAGTAGTAATGGTGGTAATAGTAGTAGTAATGGTGGTAATAGTAGTAGTAATGGTGGTAATAGTAGTAGTGGTGTTAATTGTAGTAGTGGTAGTAGTAGTGGTGTTAATTGTAGTAGTGGTAGAAGTAGTGGTGGAAATAGTAGTAGTGGTGGAAATAGTAGTAGTGGTGGTAATAGTAGTATTGGTAATAGTAGTAGTAGTAGTGGTGGTAATAATGGTAGTAGTAATAGTGGTAGTAGTAGTAGTAGTAGTGATAGTAATACTAGTAGTAGTAATAATAGTAGTAGTAGTAGTAATAATAGTAGTAGTAATAATAATAATAATAGTAGTAGTAATAATAATAGTTGTGGTCACATTAGCATAGGAGGGGTTTTATGTACCTCTAATCGAATTATACTTCTCAGACACAGCATTATCATGGAATGATGGCAAAAATAATATCTTTACTTTCTAATTAAATCACAGTCTTCGTAGCAGGTAAGATCTTACAAGCACAGCCACTACTACTCATGCTTTATAGCACGTCAATCCTGACCACCACTTCTACGGGCAGCAAATTACATCTCCACTAGCAAGCCCTGCTTATTGCTCCACTAGCAAGCCCTGCTTATTGCTCCACTAGCAAGCCCTGCTTATTGCTCCACTAGCAAGCCCTGCTTATTGCTCCACTAGCAAGCCCTGCTTATTGCTCCACTAGCAAGCCCTGCTTATTGCTCCACTAGCAAGCCCTGCTTATTGCTCCACTAGCAAGCCCTGCTTATTGCATATATGATCACTTATGACTACTATTTCTGTTTTCGTCTTTCTGGCTCGCATACATGAGTTTCCATAGCCATGTCTCTCTATTAGACATGGTAGAACTCTTGGAAAATTTACAGGATACAAGCAATTGTGCAGAATAATTTAGTATCAAAATAGCGTTGGCCGCTATTTTGAATATGTATGGAACGTGTGATAAATTTTTTTTTACTCGTTGGTTATTGAATGTTTTATATTAGTTTTCAACAGATATAGTAAAACAAATATTTGGAATAGTTAAAATAACGAGTTAGTCATTTTATAGGGAAATGGTATATATTACACTTACTATAACGGGAAGTCATCCTAGTCTCTATATAACGGTATTCTTTATCTCATCCTGTAACGGCGCAATTCAAAACTTTCACACAACACATACTGGTACAATTACAAAACATTCTGTAATTTAAATACGTATACATTTGCTAGTGCGACAGTGAGTTCCTCTTTCTCAGGAGCATTTCACTAATTTCAAAATACATGAACGTGCTAATGCAACTTAATCCGGCATGGTTAGAGGAAGCAAGCATTTGGAGGCATCATCCTTGTAGTAAGCAAAACTCTGTGGGTCTAATGCAGGGAAAATTGGTCAGAAAGATTTTTGACAGGTTTGAAGATGTATACGTTGCACATTTTGCAGAAAAGTTTCGTCTCTGAGGTGGCAGTGAACAAAATTTGGAAGTTGAGAACAGTTCCATCCCATTTTCGGTGACCATAACTTTATTCAGGTTTCTGTCGTAATCAGACATTTAGCGCTGCCTTAACATGCACTCGAGAATTTTATTTTAAATTTCTTCCCCCAACAATGAAAGGGAATAAACTTTTACTGTTTTCTCTACTTTCCCTCTTCCTATGCCAAGTAGTGGTGTTACAGCCACTCAGATCTTCGTGATGAACATGTCATGATTTTTGTTATTTTTTTGAACAGTTGAACCAATATTAAAGTTCTGACTTGAACAAGCGATTCCACGAAATGTTTTGCTCTGAGTACTGATGCAGTACACCAAGGAAGACCTCAGTATCATCTGACACTACATTTACGTGGGAGCATCGACCTGTACCTACTTAAGATAGGGTGTAGGGTAATTATAACATCTACTGTTTCTTGCTTGGTTGCCAAGTCGAGCCTTTTACAGATGACTCGCATAATTTCTAGGTAGTTTCATCCTGTCCTGTTACGACAGACTTGTGTTGCTGTGTGTGTGGATTGAGCAAGTTAGTGTCACAGCGCTATTAGTTGTGTTTTTCTGTTACTTTAAGATCTACCCTTTCGGATGGAAAAGTGTTGGACAGTCATCGAGAGAATTCTACTAGCCCATGTAGCCCTATTCTACCTCGTAACATCCTTTGTGTTTTGTCTTGTTTAGGTCAAAGATCAATTAGGTATCAAAACGTTTCCAGCTTCTGAATTATTGCAGTTTTAAAACGAGACGGTCACTCAAGAGTGATATGATCGGCCCAAGGAATGACACAGTAAAGAGCTTCATCCATCACTGAGAATACGAGACCTGCTATTTTAGACCTGCTGTAGCTGTGTATTCATTTTTAACTTTTATTTGTAAACTCCCATCTCTCCAAAATCATTAAACATAGCAGTAGTAACTGGCTCTAACTTATGAGCCAAGATTTCATTTACTAATTTTAACGAGAACTTGCTTGTATTTTTTTAGAAATAAGGTCAGCTAGTACAAATTTTATGGGTAAACGAGTAGTTATCGGTCAAATTACTCGGGGTTTATAAGTCAGCACTCCATACCATCCCGGGAAAAAAATACTGAAGTTTACCTACTGGCCAGTCACTACTCCTGACTCTTCTCCTGGTAACATAGTCCTCCAGACTTGCGTTGGCTTAGGTGTAATCTGGCTACTCTTATGTCTCTATGTCTTGACCTGCATCCCCTGGTAACCTCTGTTTTTCTCAGTCCGTAGGATTGGAATTGATCTTTCCAATTTGCGGATCACGAGGGGCTGCCTGCATCATAAGGCTGTGTGTGTGTTTACTGACCAGAGTTCATACTCAATCTTATGCTTGAGTTACGCTCTGAATGTTCTGGTCGACCCTACTAGCCTCCACTTCACCTAGTTTGCTCTAGGAAAATATTATGAATATCTGTATTGACCAACGCTCCTTTCAGAGTAACGTGTTGCTTCGTAATATCCATTGTAGTAACGTTTGTGGAACTTTAACATGAAATTCTTTTGACCACCCTTCTTCAAAGTCTTCCATTTATTTGGAACCTGTTCATTCAGCACTGTTAACATGATCAGTATTTGGAGGGCATATCCTGCCTATATATATAAAAAACCTCAACATTTCCCGGGTGATAACATGGATCCAATGAATACAGAACGAGAGGTTTGTGACGAATTCCTTCTCGGTCTTTGACATCTGCTGTTATTATGGGTTTCATTTCTTCTGTCTTACCTAGACTGCTGCTGCTGATTAATTATCAAGACTCCATCACATAGCTGGTTGGGCCCATGAGAGCTTAGTGCACATGTCATGAGCGTACAGGGTCTCCAGGTATTCTAATACGTCACTGACCGTACCAAATTTTATTCCAAATTCCAGGAATATGACGCATCACGTTATCACTTTCTAAGAAATGTTTCAACACCTTGGTAGTCATTACTTCAGATGATTTATGTATCACAAACAATAACTATTTATTTTGAAGACCTACTGCATAGAAAATAACCCAACATGTAGTGAACAACTTCAATGTAAATTGACCACTAGTCACTCTGCCCTCACGTGCATTATTAAAAGTGCTTTAATGATATAATCTACTCTATGATTTATGTTCTAAAAGTCAGACAGGTGTCTTACTTTCGAAGCTAAAGCATCGACAGTGACCATCAAGTCATTAGTGCTCGTAGGTATCAAACATACAACTGCAACCATACGAGGAGCTCTGATATTTTGAGGATTTTTTTCCCAGTCTGTATCTTTGGCTCTCCAGAAAAACACGTGCTGTGTGATGTCTGCTGTGATACTCTCCATTAGTAAACACAGCTTTTATCAAGTTGTAACTATAGGTTCTTACGTTCATCTAATTGTTTCAGTTCAGAATGTTTTTTCATCATGTTTGCTCCAGGTAATAATTATTCGAATACTATTTTTTTCCCATCTATCAACTTATCAGATATACCAGAACAGCTGCAAATCCACTTTAAATAACTCGTTTACTATCTTAATCACTTCTGAACGTCACATGAAAAGAAAAGTGAAAAAATAGTTTTAAATTTTGTTCCATAGTCTAAAGTAAAAAAAAAGTTATGGAACATTTCGGAAGAAAATACAAGATGGCAACCAAAGTCACTTTGAATCAGCATTATTCTAGATCTTTCTCTGGTATTATGTTAGTACTGTAGATGAATGGTTCAGAGAACCGACGAGTTGGTAAATTAGACACATATGCGACACTTGGGTATCTTTATTGAGGAAACGTTTCGCCACACAGTGGATTCATCAGTCCATACAAAGGAGAATCGTGAAGAACAGGAGTAGTTTGAGATGATCAGTCCCTCAACCTTGAGTCGATGTTGTCAGTTCATCAATCTTGAACAGAATACAGCATATGTTAGTACTCCTGAAGCTGTGCATCTAAAAGTTAAAGGTAGAAATCCATCCATTAGATCAAAATTTGTTGCAGTTCTGTGCCTTTTAAAGATGGCGATGGACGCAATCTTGAATTACGTGAGTTGTCTAAAATAATAGTGTGTTACTCTCCATTTCTTGAATATTTTCTATTTTACTAATATCACCAATATAATTACTTAAGACGCCAAAAACAGGTTCAGCAAAAAAAAAATTGACAGTAGATTCAAATCCTTACTGACGACCAAATTTTACTACTGTCCTTTTTACCAAGGTCAAAGTTCTCCTTCACTTGCTTGAAAAATGCCACCAAATCTTTTAAGGAAGATCAATCCCTTATGAAGCTATGCTGAGACCAAATGTTAAAAAATCTTCTATCACTAGATTAAACGTTCCTAAAATATCCATGCAGTTTCTCACACACACACACAGCGTTTTATTGGTTTTGTATACACCTTGTGATTTATGTACCTTATGTTTAAATGGATGGGTTAGTCTGGATTGAGTGCACACCAATATTTGTTTTCTCGTTTTTCTTAATATTTATACTTGTACTGATTTTTTTTCTTCACAGAAATAAGCTAGCTAGCGCCTCCTTTTTGGGTATTAGAGTGACGTTCTCTTATTAGTGACAATAAATATTTTTCCTGTGTGCGCGTGTACTCACCTATTTGTGATTGCATGGGTCGAGTTACAGTTCCTGGCCACGCCTCTTCGCTGGTCGCTACTAGGTAGGTAGGTAGGTAGGGGGGTGGGGTGTGTGTTTACCTGGAGTTTACCTGGAGAGAGTTTCGGGGGTCAACGCCCCCGCGGCCCGGTCTGAGACCAGGCCTCATGGTGGATCAGGGTCTGATCAACCAGGCTGTGGTGTGTGTGTGTGTGGTTTGTGTGTAGTTTGTGTGTGGTATGTGTGTGGTTTGTGTGTAGTTTGTGTGTGGTATGTGTGTGGTTTGTGTGGTGTGTGTATGTGTGGTGTGTGTGTGTGTTGTGTGTGGTGTGTGTGTGGTGTGTGTGTGTGGTGTGTGTGTGTGTGTGTGTGTGTGTGTGTGGTGTGTGTGTGTGGTGTGTGTGTGTGGTGTGTGTGTGTGTGTGTGTGTGGTGTGTGTGTGTGGTGTGTGTGTGTGTGTGTGTGTGTGTGTGTGTGTGGTGCGTGTGTGTGTGTGTGTGTGGTGTGTGTGTGTGTGGTGTGTGTGTGTGTGTGTGTGTGGTGCGTGTGGTGGTGTGGTGGTGTGTGGTGCGTGTGTGGTGTGTGTGTGGGGTGCGTGTGTGGTGTGTGTGTGGTGTGTGGTGTGTGTGTGGTGCGTGTGTGGTGTGTGTGTGTGGTGCGTGTGTGTGTGTGTGTGTGTGTGTGTGTGTGTGGGGTGCGTGTGGTGCGTGTGGTGCGTGTGGTGCGTGTGTGCGTGTGTATGTGTATGTACACGTACGTACGTACATACATATTTGCTAAAATTATTACTGAGTCCAGGCGCATTTTCCTATGATTATGAACGTGAACTTTTATAAAAAAAAAAATCAGGCCAGTGTAATTGACCCCGAAAAGACTAGCATGACATGACAAACGCAGAACTAAGCATAGACAATCGACAAACACGCAGGAAGACTAGCTAGACACAAAAACACGAAGAAGACTAGCATGCACGACAAAACGCAGGAGAGACTCAGCATAGACACGACAAACACGCAGGAAGACTTGCATGAAAGACAAACGCAGGAAGACTCTTAGCATAGACAACATCTGCAGGAAGACTTAGTATGACACGACAAACACGCAGGAAGACTTAATGGATACGACAAACACGCAGGAGAGACTCCACATTGACACAGACAAACCGCAGGAAGACTCAGCATAGACACGACAAACACGCAGGAAGACTCAGCATAGACACGACAAACACGCAGGAAGACTCAGCATAGACACGACAAACACGCAGGAAGACTCAGCATAGACACGACAAACACGCAGGAAGACTTAGCATGGACACGACAAACACGCAGGAAGACTCAGCATAGAACGACAAACACGCAGGAAGACTCAGCATAGACACGACAAACACGCAGGAAGACTTAGCATGATACGACAAACACGCAGGAAGACTCAGCATGGACACGACAAACACGCAGGAAGACTAAGCATGACACGACAAATACGCAGGAAGACTCAGCATAGGACACGACAAACACGCAGGAAGACTTAGCATAGACACGACAAACACGCAGGAAGACTAGCATAGACACGACAAACACGCAGGAAGACTTAGCATGGATACGACAAACACGCAGGAAGACTCAGCATGGACACGACAAACACGCAGGAAGACTTAGCATGGACACGACAAATACGCAGGAAGACTCAACATGGACACGACAAACACGCAGGAAGACTTAGCATGGACACGACCAACACGCAGGAAGACTTAGCATGGACACGACAAACACGCAGGAAGACTTAGCATGGACACGACAAACACGCAGGAAGACTTAACATGGACACGACAAACACGCAGGAAGACTTAGCATGGACACGACAAACACGCAGGAAGACTTAGCATGGACACGACAAATACGCAGGAAGACTTAGCATGGACACGACAAACACGCAGGAAGACCTAGCATGGACACGACAAACACGCAGGAAGACTTAGCATGGATACGACAAACACGCAGGAAGACTCAGCATGGACACGACAAACACGCAGGAAGACTTAGCATTGACACGACAAACACGCAGGAAGACTTAGCATGGACACGACAAACACGCAGGAAGACTTAGCATGGACACGACAAACACGCAGGAAGACCTAGCATGGACACGACAAACACGCAGGAAGACTTTTCATGGACACGACAAACACGCAGGAAGACTTAGCATGGACACGACAAACACGCAGGAAGACTTAGCATGGACACGACAAACACGCAGGAAGTCTTAGCATGGATACGACAAACACGCAGGAAGACTTAGCATGGACACGACAAACACGCAGGAAGACTTAGCATTGACACGACAAACATGCTGATAAACTAAGCAAGGATACAACAAATACGCTGACATTATATACAATGACATTATAAACTTGCTGATAGACGTTAACAAGGGGACTGTAAGCATACTAACACACTGCTGGAAGGAAAAACATACTGATAGGCTAAATAAATCAGCAAACATACTGAAAGTGAAAATACAAAGATACGCTGACAGACAGGGCAGGGACACCACATATTTACTGAGGGATTAAGCGAGGACACCGCAATCACCAGGATCAGAAGGGAGGCAGGAACATGTTGAAAGCGATATAACGTTAGGTACACAGAGCCAAAACTTCTCTTCAGCAACATTAGTTGAGAAAAAATGACGGCAAACATCCAAGTCAATTAAACTGAAGAGAATATGGCAATCGAATCACTGAAAACAATACTGAAATATCGGAACTCAAGAGGAGTTAACGTATTGTGTATTAATTAGAACAAGGATAAACGTCGGAATGAGAAAGAAAAAAACATAGCAAAACTTGCATATGTTATAGCAGTTAAGGAAGGGAATATATTAACTTGTATCGGAGGAATAAACTCGAAAAAGAGAAAATGTCACCTTGTAATATAGGAGGAGCAGCTAAAGAGCTACAATAAGCTACTACAAAAAGCCTACAAGTCAGTGAAAAATAGATAAAGCAACAAATAAAATATTACGAAACCAGAGTTTACTAGGAAGGCTCTTGCCTACCCTCCCTACTATCTGACTTGGACTGCCAATAATAAGAGTTGCATAAATAACAAAAAAGGCACAATACCGTGACTGGAACAATACACACACAACCCGCACATATAAAAAGAGAGGAGCTACGACGACGTTTCGGTCCGACTTGGACCATTTACAAACTCTCACTATGGGTTTTCTTTTCTTTTCTTTTGCCTTGTTTTTGTCCTTTATTTTATTCGCCTTTTCCTCTCTGTGTTCTTGTCCTACCCATGCGGGCCGCCAGCTTCATTGCAGTGATTCTTTCCTAGAATATAACTGACTCCACTACTACTTCTACCACCACTTCTACTACTACCTCCATTATTACCCCACTCCCTTGTGCCCTTCCCTGTCTGCCTGCCTATATATACCCCTTCCACCTGTTGTGTGTGTCAGTGTGACTTTGTAAATGGTCCAAGTCGGACCGAAACGTCGTCGTAGCTCCTTTTTATATGTGCGGGTTGTGTGTGTATGAGTTGCATAAGAATCAATTCATTTCTGGAAATCGATACATCTTTCTTGTGGACATATTTGATGTTATATTAAAAGGTCAGAGCGAGGAAACTTACACAACTAAATTTTTACAACTTTTAATTTAATTTTCAAGGTTACATTTATAGGCATGAAAACTAAATGAGACAGTCCACATTCTACTTGCAGTGGGGTATAAAGAATTATTAAACATTTAGTAAAAAATATGGGGATACGACTGTACAATTGAAACAATTTAAGTGTAAATGTACTCAATATTTTCCATACACTAAGACATACATAATCAAAATTATTATGAGGATAGACTAAAGGCCCTGAATCTGCACTCTCTAGAAAGGCGTACAATTAAGGAGGATATGATTGAGGTGTATAAATGGAAAACACAAATAAATAAAGGGGATGTAAATAGCATGCTTAAAATATCTAGCCAGGAGAGGACTCGCAGCAATGGTTTTAAGTTGGGAAAATTCAGATTCAGGAAGGATATAGGAAAGCACTGGTTTGGTAATAGAGTTGTGGATGAGTGGAACAAACTCCCGAGTACCGTCATAGAAGCTAAGACGTTGTGTAGTTTTAAAAATAGGTTGGTTGAATACATGAGTGGGTGTGAGTTAGACCTGACTAGCTTGTGCTACTAGATCAGATGCCGTACTCCTCTAAGTGAATGTGACTGACCTGACTAGGTTAAGGCATTGGCTTAAGTCAGTGGGAAAATTGGACTTGCCTCGCATGGGCCAGTTTTCCTGCTGCAGTGGTCCTTTCTTATGTCCTTATTGTAGCGGAAGCACCTGGTGAAATGGAAGATCGGTTCCAATTCTTTACATGAAGAGCAGCTAATTAGCAACGAAAGCTTGCATAGAGGGGCATATAAATAAGCTGAAACGGGAAGACTGACATCCGAGAATCTATCTCTCTACATCTCTCTCTCTCTACATCTCTCTCTCTATCTCTCTCTCTCTCTCTCTCTCTCTCTCTCTATCTCTCTCTCTATATATCTCTCTCTCTATATATCTCTCTCTATATTCCTCTCTATATCTCTCTCATATCTCTCTCTATATCTCTCTCTCTATATCTTCTCTATATTCTCTCTTCTCTATATTCTCTCTCTATATCTTCTCTCTATATCTCTACTCTCTCTATATTTCTCTCTCTCTATATCTCTCTATATCTTCTCTATTCTACTCTCTCTATATTCTCTTATATCTCTCTCTATATCTATATTCTCTCTCTCTATATCTCTCTATATTCTCTCTTCTCATATCTCTATATCTCTCTCCTCTATATCTCTATATCTTCTCTATATCTCATATCTCTCTCATTTTCTATATCTCTCTCTCTCTCTCTTATATCTCTATATCTTCTCTTCTATATCTCTATATCTCTCTCTCTCTATATCTCTATATCTCTCTCTATATCTCTATATCTCTATATCTCTATATCCTCTCTCTCTATATCTCTATATCTCTCTCTCTCTATATCTCTATATCTCTCTCTCTATATCTCTATATCTCTCTCTCTATATCTCTATATTCTCTCTATATCTCTATATCTCTCTCTCTATATCTCTATATTCTCTCTCTATATCTCTATATCTCTCTCTCTATATCTCTCATATCTCTCATATCTCTCATATCTCTATATCTCTCTCTCTATATCTCTCATATCTCTCATATCTTCTATATCTCTCTCTATCTATTTTCTCTCTCTATATCTCTATATCTTCTCTATATCTCTATATCTCTCTCTCATATTCTCTATATCTCTTCTCTCTTATATCTCTTATATCTCTCTTATATCTCTATATCTTTCTCTCTCTATACTCTCTATATCTCTCTCTCTATATCTCTATATCCTCTCTCTCTATCTCATATCCTCTCTATATCTCTATATTTCTCTCTATATCTCTCATTCTCATATCTCTATATCTCTCTCTCTATATCTCTTATCTCTTCTCTATATCTCTATATCTCTATATCTCTCATATCTCTATATCTCTATATCTCTATATCTCTATATCTCTATATCTCTATATCTCTATATCTCTATATCTCTATATCTCTATATCTCTATATCTCTATATCTCTATATATCTATATCTCTATATATCTATATCTCTATATATCTATATTTTCATATATATCTATATTCATATCTCTATATATCTATATCTCTATATATCTATATCTCTATATATCTATATCTCTATATATCTATATCTCTATATATCTATATCTCTATATATCTATATCTCTATATATCTATATCTCTATATATCTATATCTCTATATATCTATATCTCTATATCTCTATATATCTATATCTCTATATATCTATATCTCTATATCTCTATATCTCTATATATCTATATCTCTATATTCTATTCTCATATTCATCTCATATATCTATATCTCATATATCTATTCTATATATCATATCTCTATATATCTATATCTCTATATATCATATCTCTATATATCATATATCTCTATATATTATTCTATATATTATCTCTATATTATCTCTATATATATATCTCATATATATATATCTCTATATATATATTCTATATATTATCTCTATATATCTATCTCTATATATATATCTCTATATATATATCTCTATATATATACTCTATATCCTATATATATATCTCTATATATATATATCTCTTATATATATATCTCTATATATATTCTCTATATATATTCTCTATATATATTCTCTATATATATATCTTATATATATTCTCTATATATATCTCTCTATATATTCTCTATATCTCTTTATATATATTATATCTCTATATCCTCTATATATCTCTCTATATATATCATTTTCTCTATATATATCTCTATCTCATATCTCTATTCTATTCTCTCTATATATATTCTATATATCTCTCTCTTCTATATTCATCTCTCTCTATACTATCTCTCTCCTATCTATATCTATCTCTCTTTCATATCTTATATTATCTATATCTACTCTATATCTCTATATCTTCTCTCTTATATTCTTCTCATCTCTCTCTCTCTATATCTCATATTCTCTCTATTCTTCTCTCTCTATATATCTCTATTCTCTCTCTCTCTTCTCTTATATCTATCTACCTTATCTCTATATCTCTCTCTATCTATCTATTCTCTATCTTCTTCTCTCTTCTATATCATATCTCTCTCTTCTATCTCTCTCTCTCTTCTCTCTTATTATCTTTTCTTCTCTCTCTCTCTCTCTCTCTCTCCTAATATCGTCTTGGAGGCGAACAGCCGGAAATGCATTAAAAGTGTTTCCGAAATAAGACTACTTTAAATATCAGGATCAGATCATGGTGATTGCAGAGCAACATTCATCACTCAGCACAGGACGGGACACCCAGCCACTTTGTCAGTGGACACGACACTGAGACCATAATAACAGTAAAATATGCAGATCACTGAAGCTACGTTTAGTAATATCCATAACCAACTAAGGCAGAGAGTAGATACCATTAACAACGATGACAGATCATGAACAAAACTGAGGATCAGAAGCGAGTGTTCACATGAGAACCTCAAAGTGACAAATCTTAAACCCAAACAATTCTTTATGAACACAAGCTTGTTGGTGAACAGAGCCATATGTTACCAACAGAACTAACACAGAACAATGCAGGAGAGTCAAGGATATGCAATAAAGTATCTTCACTCCGTCTGGGCAGTGCATTACTATGGAGGATCTGGGGTGGTGACCACAACGTACTCCCCTCAAGGAAGGTTCTTTGACGCTGGTGACGGAATCTTGATCTAGAGAATTGGATTTGTGTTCCAGTTACCTGAATTGAGCCTGAATGCCTTCCATCCTCCCCAGGTGCTGAATAATTTCTACGGGTTTAGCGCTTCCCATGAAGATTAATTACGTACTATGAGCTTACAATACAAAAAAAAACTTAACTGTCATCAAATAAAACTTGAGTTTACGGATTCGAACGAGTATCTGGAGACGATAAGCTCGATGGTATTTTAAAGTATGCGGCTGACAAGCGCTCTTAAGTAAAAGTGAGTCTCTTCCTCTACAGGATTAAACGAAAATTTATGGAACTTCTCAAAGGCTATAGAATTTCTGAAGAGCAAAAAGAAAATCTGTTTAAAGAAATGGAAAACATTGAGCTCAAACTGAATGCATTATTCAAAGACCAGGGGAGGGGGGGAGGGAGAGAGAGAGAGAGAGAGAGAGAGAGAGAGAGAGAGAGAGAGAGAGAGAGAGAGAGAGAGACAGACAGACAGACAGACAGACAGAGACAGACAGACAGAGAGAGAGACACACACAGAGAGAGACAGAGAGAGACACAGAGAGAGAGACACAGAGAGAGAGAGAACAGAGAGAGAGACACAGAGAGAGAGAGAGACAGAGAGAGAGCAAGAGAGACAGAGAGAGAGAGACAGAGAGAGACAGAGAGAGAGAGACAGAGAGAGACAGAGAGAGAGAGACAGATAGAGACAGAGAGAGACACACAGAGAGAGAGACACAGAGAGAGACACAGAGAGAGAGACACAGAGAGAGAGCACAGAGAGAGACACAGAGAGAGACACAGAGAGAGACACAGAGAGAGAGACACAGAGAGAGACACAGAGAGAGACACAGAGAGAGACACACAGAGAGAGAGACACAGAGAGAGAGACACAGAGAGAGAGACACAGAGAGAGAGACACAGAGAGAGACACAGAGAGAGAGCACAGAGAGAGACACAGAGAGAGAGACACAGAGAGAGAGACACAGAGAGAGAGACACAGAGAGAGACACAGAGAGAGAGACACAGAGAGAGAGACACAGAGAGAGACACAGAGAGAGAGACACAGAGAGAGAGACACAGAGAGAGAGACACAGAGAGAGAGACACAGAGAGAGAGAGACAGAGAGAGAGACACAGAAAGAGAGACGCAAATGGTAATGAAAGAAACCTAAAATATTTTTTCTCATGATCAAAATTCGTGACGAATACCATATCTAGTTTCACACCCTCACTCACTTTAGATCAAACTTACACTGATGGCCAATAATGAAATGACTTAAATATCTTAGTCACGATATGATTGGGTGTTCAATGAACCATAATACTGTATAAAGATAAACTAAACAAGTTTGGTTTGAATGAGATTCTTAACCTTACTGACATCTCCATAATTTCTGACATAACATTAACCTCACTCGACTTGGAAGTCATTGATAGTATGCCACAGACTGACTGTCAACAGAGTAAAAATTCTTGGTCAGCGCTATGTCTCACATTACCAACATCTTAAAAACAGTGGGTTTAGAGCAAGTTGCTTTGTCTCTTGCAGTTGCTGGACGATTACGATGGGGTTTTGAATGTAGTGCAAGACAAACAAAATGCTAGTGTATTGTACAAAGATTTTGTAAAAGGTCTTTTACACGAGAGACCATGTATAATAACGCCCAAGATATGTGCAAATAAGAATAACGGAAAAATAAAGCTAATGACATTGATTTTTCTAAAAAATGGAAACAACAACAGAGTGAAATCAACGACTACCTGTGGATAAAGTTCCGTACCCCAAGGCTCAATACTTTGTCATTCTCGTATACGAAGTAGACAGAATAACAGATCATTGAATCATATCATAAGAATACGGTACTAGCATCTATGTGAAAGTGACATTCATTCACACAGATATAAACTTAGTCTTTCCGTGAGCAACAGACACCAATATGATGTTCAGTGAGGACACATTTCACTTGCTGGGCTGTGGAAATTTGAGGAAATAAAGACTGGAACAATGTAAAAAACCTAAATTACTTGATATTGGCGAAAGTGTAACATGAGGGAGTTAGGAGTAATAATGTCATTATCACGGCAACAAGGAAAATGATTAGAAGCCTAACAAACCTTCTAACCAGGAGACTCCAAGTCACATGTTGTCTCTAGGCTGAAATACTATTAGGCCTAACACTCCCTTTAAAGACGGGCGAAATTACAGATTTGGAGAATGCACAAACCTTCACTGCTCATAAATTTACTCAAGCGCCTAAATAACAGGGAAAGTTTAAAGTCCCTCGCTCGCTACGTCTTGGAACCTAAGCGAAAAAGAAGCAACATTATTTATACCTGGAAAATCCTTGGTTCCAAATCTGCATACAGAAGCAGGTTGACAGACGACGAAAAATACCTCGGTGAAAAGCAAGGTTGCAGTGTGTACTGCAAGAATAAGGGAACTCGATGAATTCCTCTAGTCAGATGCTGATCACTAGGGCTGTAGTGCATAAGTCAGATTGTGTGCGGCAAACAGTAACAACCTGGTTGGTCAGTCCCTCCATCGTGAAGCCCTATTTAGGACCAGGGCGCGTTGGCACTGACCCCCAAAACCGTCTCCAGGCGTTCTAGGGAGTACAGGTTTAGGAACTTCAAGCGTTCCCAGTAATTGAGGTGGTTTATCGCAGTTATGCGTGCTGTTAAGGTTCTCTGCACATTTTCTAGTTCAGCAATATCACCTGCCTTGAAAGGTGTAGTTAGTGTGCAGCAATATTCCAGCCTAGATAGAACAAGCGACCTGAAAAGTGTCATCATGGGCTTGGCATCCCTGGTTTTGAAGGTTCTCATTATCCATCCTGTCATTTTTCTAGCAGATGCGATTGGTACAGTGTTCATGGTCCTTGAAGGCGAGATCCTCTGACATGACCACTCCCAGGTCTTTGACATTAGTTTTTCACTCTATTGTGTGGTTGGAATTTGTTTTATACTCCGATGAAATTTTAATTTCCTCACGTTTTCCATATCGGAGTAATTTAAATTTCTCATCATTGAACTTCATATTGTTTTCTGCAGCCCATTTAAAGATTTGGTTGATGTCTGCTTGGAGTCTTGCAGTCTTTTCAATGGTGGACACTGTCATGCAGATTCGGGTGTCATCTGCAAAGGAACACACGCCACTGTGGTTTATATCCCTGTCTATGTCCGATATGAGGATTAGGAACAAGATGGGAGCGAGTACTGTACCTTGTGGTACAGAGCTTTTCACTGTAGCCGCCTCAGACTTTACTCTGTTGACTACTATTCTTTGAGTTCTATTTGTTAGGAAATTATAGATCCATCTGCCAACTTTTCCTGTTATTCCTTGATCACGCATTTTGTGTGCTATTACACCATGGTCACACTTGTCGAAGGCTTTTGCAAAGTCTGTATATAACATCTGCATTCTGTTTGTCTTCTAGAGCATCCAGGACCTTGTAGTGATCGAGTAGTTGGGACAGACAGGAGCGACCTGCTCTAAACCCATGCTGCCCTGGGTTGTGTAATTGATGGGTATCTAGATGAGTGGCGATCTTGCTTCTTAGAACCCATTCAAAGATTTTTATGATATGGGATGTTAGCGTTATTGGTCTGTAGTTCTTTGCCAAATCTTTACTGCCCTCTTTGTGGAGTGGGGCTATGTCTGTTGTTTTTAGTAACTGCGGGACGACCCCAGTGTCCATGCTCCCTCTCCATAGGATGTTAAAAACATGTGATAGGGGCTTCTTGCAGTTCTTGATGAACACAGAGTTCCACGAGTCTGGGCCTGGAGCGGAGTGCATGGGCATGTCATTTATCGCCTCTTCGAAGTCATTTGGCGTCAGGATAATGTCATAGGTTTGCGTCTATCAAGTTCTGTGGCACTCATAAAAAATTCATTTAGGTCTTCGACTTTCAGTCTGGTTAGCGGCTCGCTAAAAACTGAGTCATACTTGGACTTTAGTAGCTCACTCATTTCCCCGTTTAAGTAGGGGCCCAATACTGGATATTTTTTTCATCCGTATTTTCATATTTCAGTTTTTTTTCGTTGACATTGCATTCAACTTTCTCAGTGTTATTTATCACTTGGCCCTTCACAGTTATGGGAAGACACAAATGTCTCTTTTTCCCGTTTCCTTTCTTCATACATGGTAAAACCTCTCCTTTGCCTTTTGGCTCTTTGATTCTATTATTATTATAATTATAACGAAGCGCTAAACCCCTAAGGATCATACAGCGCTGCTCTTTGATTCTATTATCTCCATCCTTTCTTTGAGAGATTTACCTCTCAGCTCCGTTTCTCGTTTCTCTTCTTTCAGAAAGTCCCTCATTCCACCCTATCCCACCTAGTTTTCTAGTAACATATTCTGTTACTCAATTCCTTAATTTCTTTCACCATTTTCATTTCCACCAGATACTCAAAATTTGGTACTAAATGATCTCTGGTTCCCAATAATTTCAGATGTCACGTTTTTTTTTTTTATAAAAACAACGTACAGTCTTGCTGGCTCATCTCCCTTCACTCTTAGTGCTTTCTTCACTTGCTGTTTCAAATAAGTTTTCATTGATTCTTGTATAAGTTTCACTTCTTTGGTCCACGGAAAGGAGATTCCAGTTTTCTCCCGTCAATCCCCTTTTTAGCACTAAAAGTTTAGCTCTCTTTTTGTTCTGTCAATGTATCCAAAATGTGATTCATACTTCTGTTTGGTGGTTAGTTACGTATCACTACGATTATCACTCTCTTCTTCACTCATTACAGAACTTTCTATACTTGAACTTGTTTGACCAGAGCTTTGGTAAGATGGGGAAGGAAGAAGGATAGGTAAGGATGTAAATAAATGAAGGGGGGGAGGTTGTTGAGGAGGGAGGATAAAAAAGGTAAGTGGCCCAACCACTTTGGTGCATTATATATATGTGAATAGTGGTATATCAAGTTAATATATCAGATAGGGCATAACATTTACCCAACAGTGTCACACAGGTATAACAAAGTTATAATTGCATGACTATGCAATTATTTTTTTTCAATAATTGCTGAACTTAAATTCAAGGAGGACAGCAGGGCGAGTGATGGTTATAAGAACTGCTATCTAGAGATACTGGCCGGCTCGCTTTGCAAAGGTGGTGTCCAACATTTGTATAATTGACACTGTTACATAATTAAATGTAATGGCTGTGAAGTAAAAACAGAAATCACCAGAACTTGGGTTAGAAGTGATATCAATAGACATCAAAACGATCTGGTGTTACCCAGTCATCTGGATCTTCTGGAAGGTCACTCAAGATCTTGGATCTTCTGGAAGGTCACTCAAGATCTTGGATCTTCTGGAAGGTCACTCAAGATCTTGGATCTTCTGGAAGGTCACTCAAGATCTTGGATCTTCTGAAGGTCACTCAGATCTTGATCTTCTGGAAGGTCACTCAAGATCTGGATCTTCTGGAAGGTCACTCAAGATCTTGGATCTTCTGGAAGGTCACTCAAGATCTTGGATCTTCTGGAAGGTCACTCAAGATCTTGGATCTTCTGGAAGGTCACTCAAGATCTTGGATCTTCTGGAAGGTCACTCAAGATCTTGGATCTTCTGGAAGGTCACTCAAGATCTTGGATCTTCTGGAAGGTCACTCAAGATCTTGGATCTTCTGGAAGGTCACTCAAGATCTTGGATCTTCTGGATGGTCACTCAAGATCTTGGATCTTCTGGAAGGTCACTCAAGATCTTGGATCTTCTGGAAGGTCACTCAAGATCTTGGATCTTCTGGAAGGTCACTCAAGATCTTGGATCTTTGAAAATCATCCTTATGTATAAATCTTCTCACTCTCTGGTGGAGGGTCATCCTTTGAGTTCTGTGAGGAGCTGCATTAATAACGTAGTCGGTGGTATTTGCAAAATAGGTAGGATGTTCTCTGTCAGGGAGATACAAGTCTTGCATGGAATATAGTTGACTCTTCTTCAACTAATCAAGCCGAACATTCATTGCAACAATGTCTTGTTGAACATGTAGATCAGCCATTCGAATTCTCTCTCTTCTCCTGGTGCCTGTAATAAAACGGAGTGCTCTGTTCTGTACTCGTTGTAGTTTAAGCATGTTGGTTTTAGTAGTTAATGACAAAGTCACACATGGGTATTCAAGTAAGGGTCTTATCTTATACAGGTGCTTTTCACGTGAGATGGAGCTGATTTAAACCTGAATAGAGTGGAAAGTCGAGCTTTTGCTAAATTTATCTTTTTGGTGACATGGGAAGAGAGTGAAGTAGCCTGTCCATCTCATAACCCAGTATCTTGTTAGGATTATGAATGGCTATAGGTATATCTCTGATGGAGATATCCCCTATATCTTCAATGGTGGAGGAAAAACAACCAATTGTACTGATAAGGACTTTGTCTGGGTTAGTAGTAATACGCCATTTCCTCTCCCAGTTCGCTGTTCTACGTAGTTCTGTATTCATTTTTTCTATAACCTTCTCATACTTATATTTACCTGTGACAGGAGTGGACGAAACTACATGAATTACATCATCAGCAAATTGGGTAATAATTTTATCATTATACTCAGGTTGAGGTAAATTATTGACGTATATATTGAATAATAACGGGCTAAGACACGAGCCCTGAGGTACACCAGCTGTCGGTGTAAATGGAGAGGAAGTTGTATATAAAGCGAAGAAAGGTCCAGTTGTGGTCAGGGAGGTCAATCAGTTTGAAAATGAGGGCATCATGCCATAAGCTGTCAAAGGCTTTATGAACATCTCTGGTGGCAATAAGGGCAAGATTGCCCTGTTTCCGCAAGCTGGCAACAGCATCGTAAACTATATTTATGGCATGTTGGGTCCCTCTGTGAGTGCACATGTTGGGTCCCTCTATGAGTGCACATGTTGGGTCCCTCTATGAGTGCAATGTTGGGTCCCTATGAGTGACATGTTGGTCCTCTATGAGTGAAAAAACTGTTCTAGTAAACGTGATTGTATTCCGTGACCTCTAGTAATGAAATAGGTCAATAATTATCAGGTTTATGGACATCTGTATTTGGTTTAGCAATAAAAATCATCTTCGCTGTTTTAAGAGCAATTGGAAAATGTCCAGAGGCCAGAATGACATTAAAGACGACTTCCTATATACTGCCTTAAACTACCTGTTTCAAGGTTCCGTGGGTCCTCAAATCTCTAGTGGTTTCGCTTTCATTTCATACTTGGTTTGTAGTTGCAGAGGTCGAATCACAGCTCTTGGCCCCGCCTCTTCTCTGATCGCTCCAAGAGCGTTATCGTGCCTCTTCTTGAAGCTATGTATGGATCCTGCCTCTACTACATCGCTCTACAGATTGTTCTACTTTTTGACGACTATGACTGAACAAATACTTCCTAACATCCCTTTCACTCATCTGAGTTTTCAACTTCCAGTTGAGACCCCTTGTTGCTATGTTCCATCTCAAACATTGTGTCCCTATCCACCTTGTCAATTCCACTCGTTGTTTTATATGTCGTTATCATGTCCCACCTATCTCTCATGTCCTCCATTGTCGTCAGGTTGATTTCCCTTAATCTCACCTCATAGGACATAACCCTTTGCTCTAGGACTAGTCTTGTTGCAAACCTTTGCACTTTCTCTAATTTCCTGACGTGCTAGACCAGGTGTAGGTTCCATACTGATGCTGCATACGTGCGTACATAGTGTACATTTTCTTTAATGAATCCTTCCTTAGGAGTCGAAAAGCACTTCTTTTGTTTGACAGGTACCCATATATTGCAGTAGTTATTTGAATGTGCTCAGTATGACAGCACAAGATCCTTCTGCTGGAATGAGGTTTGCAGCTTGGCAGGATGCTATAGGAAGCTGCTGTGAAGGAGGGTTTGTGCTCGGGTGGGTGGGGATGGGCTGAGAGTGCAAAGTGTGGTTCGTTTTGGGTTTATTTGTTTTGTTGCAGTTAGGGGTTGATGGTGTTATGTGGGTGGTTGAGTTTGCTGGCCTTTCCGAGGCTGAGCTCTGCTGCTTATCTCTAGCCTCGACTCTCTCTTTCCTCCCCTTTGTGTCCTTGTACTCTCTCAGTTTCTCTCGTTCTTTTTGTATTCTGTCGCAGCCGAGGTGAACCCACTGGCATTTTGAGTCCTTTAGCCGTGGTTTTTGATGTAGGATCCAGTTTCGCACAGTTTCTGTCTTGTGTGTGTGTATATCTGTGTGTATCTATGTGTGTGTGTGTGTATCTATGTGTGTGTGTATCTATGTGTGTGTGTATCTATGTGTGTGTGTATCTATGTGTGTGTGTATCTATGTGTGTGTGTATCTGTGTACTCACCTAATTGTACTCACCTAATTGTGGTTGCAGGGGTCGAGACTCAGCTCCTGGCCCCGCCTCTTCGCTGTCCGCTACTGGGTCTCAGCTCTCCCTGCTCCATGAGCTTTATCATACCTCGTCTTAAAACTATGTATGGTTCCTGCCTCCACTATATCTTTCTCTAGACTATTCCACTTCCTGACTACTCTGTGGCTGAAGAAATGCTTCCTAACATCCCTTTGACTCATCTGAGTCTTCAGCTTACAGTTGTGACCCCTTGTTTCTGTGTTCCCTCTCTGGAACATCCTGTCACTGTCTACCTTGTCGATTACCCGCAGTATTTTGTATGTCGTTATCATATCTCCTCTGACCCTTCTTTCCTCCAATGTTGTTAGTCCTATTTCCCTCAACCTTTCTTCATAGGACAGACCCCTGAGTTGTTGAACTAACCTTGTCGCAAACCTTTGCACTTTCTCTAGTTTCTTTACGTGCTTGACAAGGTGTGTGTGTGTGTCTGTGTGTGTTTACTCACCTAATTGTGGTTGCAGGGGTCGAGACTCAGCTCCTGGCCCCGCCTCTTCGCTGCCCGCTACTGGGTCTCTGCTCTCCCTGCTCCATGAGCTTTATCATACCTCGTCTTAAAACTATGTATGGTTCCTGCCTCCACTATATCTTTCTCTAGACTATTCCACTTCCTGACTACTCTGTGGCTGAAGAAATGCTTCCTAACATCCCTTTGACTCATCTGAGTCTTCAGCTTCCAGTTGTGTCCTCTTGTTTCTGTGTTCCCTCTCTGGAACATCCTGTCACTGTCTACCTTGTCGATTCCCCGCAGTATTTTGTATGTCGTTATCATGTCTCCTCTGACCCTTCTTTCCTCCAGTGTTGTTAGTCCTATTTCCCTAAGCCTTTCTTCATAGGACAGACCCCTGAGTTGTGTGTGTGTGTGTGTGTGTGTGTGTGTGTGTGTGTGTGTGTGTGTGTGTCTGTGCGTCTGACACATGAATGGCTGTTTACACTCCTATAAGCTTATCTTAGATTCTCCAGCTCGCTTGTGCTGCTGAGCGTATTAGGTTGATGTGCTCATCTGATATGCTTGACCTTGTGCACACACTGAGTGTCGCCCTGGAGTGAGGTTTACACCATTTTACACGAGCCTGTTTTCTGATTTTGGCAATCTTTGCCTATGAATTTGCTGAGACAATGTCAATAACCACGAGTCCATCGAGCAGCTTATCCAGTCCCGCTTGTAGGCTTTCTTGTTTCCTGTTTGAACATTAATTCATCCTTCATGTCCTTCACGGATGCTAAAAATTGTATAGGAGTTGTGCTGATCCTTGCGACTCTCTCATTGGCCACACATTCCCATTCTTTCATATTTCCCGGAAATATCACTGTTTTTTTTCCTGTTCGGTGATCTTGGCTTCCATGTTGTTCTTTCCAGCTGCAGTTTTACGTAAAACAAATTCAAGTCAAATGGTGAAAACTGACAAATATTGAAAAATATGTTGTTGCAGAGAGGAACTATACTGACTTTGGAAGTTCTTCTCCCTATAATTGTGTAATTTTCAAACGATAAAGTTATTTACCGTCCAAAATATGCAGTTCACCCATTCTCATCCTGTCATTCATTCTCTTTTATCCTCCCTCTCTCTCATTGTCTCCGTTTCATTCTCTCATTCTCTTTTTTTTAACACAGGGTTTAACAAGGTTCAGTTTCGAGTTCCTAACTTTATTTACAAACTAAGAGCTGTTACCTACATCAACAGATACTAAAACCTTTATATTGTTAATTAAGAGATATACAAAGGGAACAGGATTAAGTTGGAGCAAACTGTGCGCTATTTTATTTCGGTGATGTTATTATTCTGTACAAGTATGTCCCATACATGAATCATCCTAAATGACCCCAGGTGAAGCGGTGATCTAGAGAAGGATAGTCAGGGCGCAGTTGCAGTCTCCTGCCTATCTTGTCGACGCTCAATTCTCGCTGTCCTCGGAGAGAAGCCAATAGTGGTACCTTGACAATGTTAGGTTCAAGGATAGCATTGTCAAGGTACCACATGGCTCTACTCCGTTGACAGCGAGAACTGAGCCTTATACAACGGGATAGGTAACAAGCAGCAACTTAACTCTGACTGTGCCCTTCTTTCATTTTCTCACATTCTCTCTCATTGCCTCCCGCCCTCCATAATTCTCTCTCCCCCTCATTCACTTTGACATCTTTTCCAAGAACTCATTCAGGTTTATGGGAAATTATTTATTATCTCTGAAACTGTGCATGTCATTGTAAAATGACCCACCCCTTTCAAGGTGCTCCCCACCACTCTTCCCCTGAACTTAAACAAAAGTATCCATGTAAGTGTCATTGGTGTTCAGCATCCTGTGCTTATCTCTCTTGAGTTTTCTAATTATCTTAAATAACACGGTGCGTGTTCTCGAGTGCTCCAGCGCACGGTGCGTGTTCTCGAGTGCTCCAGCGCACGGTGCGTGTTCTCGAGTGCTCCAGCGCACGGTGCGTGTTCTCGAGTGCTCCAGCGCACGGTGCGTGTTCTCGAGTGCTCCAGCGCACGGTGCGTGTTCTCGAGTGCTCCAGCGCACGGTGCGTGTTCTCGAGTGCTCCAGCGCACGGTGCGTGTTCTCGAGTGCTCCAGCGCACGGTGCGTGTTCTCGAGTGCTCCAGCGCACGGTGCGTGTTCTCGAGTGCTCCAGCGCACGGTGCGTGTTCTCGAGTGCTCCAGCGCACGGTGCGTGTTCTCGAGTGCTCCAGCGCACGGTGCGTGTTCTCGAGTGCTCCAGCGCACGGTGCGTGTTCTCGAGTGCTCCAGCGCACGGTGCGTGTTCTCGAGTGCTCCAGCGCACGGTGCGTGTTCTCGAGTGCTCCAGCGCACGGTGCGTGTTCTCGAGTGCTCCAGCGCACGGTGCGTGTTCTCGAGTGCTCCAGCGCACGGTGCGTGTTCTCGAGTGCTCCAGCGCACGGTGCGTGTTCTCGAGTGCTCCAGCGCACGGTGCGTGTTCTCGAGTGCTCCAGCGCACGGTGCGTGTTCTCGAGTGCTCCAGCGCACGGTGCGTGTTCTCGAGTGCTCCAGCGCACGGTGCGTGTTCTCGAGTGCTCCAGCGCACGGTGCGTGTTCTCGAGTGCTCCAGCGCACGGTGCGTGTTCTCGAGTGCTCTAGCACACAGTGCGTGTTCTCGAGTGCTCTAGCACACAGTGCGTGTTCTCGAGTGCTCCAGCACACAGTGCGTGTTCTCGAGTGCTCCAGCACACAGTGTGTGTTCTCGAGTGCTCCAGCACACAGTGCGTGTTCTCGAGTGCTCTAGCACACAGTGCGTGTTCTCGAGTGCTCTAGCACACAGTTCGTGTTCTCGAGTGCTCTAGCACACAGTGCGTGTTCTCGAGTGCTCCAGCACACAGTGCGTGTTCTCGAGTGCTCTAGAACACAGTGCGTGTTCTCGAGTGCTCTAGCACACACTGTTTTCGAGTGCTCTAGCACACAGTGTTCTCGAGTTTTCTAACACACAGTGTGTTAATTAAAAGTTTCTCTCAAAAACTTGACATTATTAACATTCTCCTTTTATATTTTTTTATTAATATTAGTGGTACTACTAATACTTTTTTTTTACAAATATTGCATGTTCGTCAATGTTTTATTTTTTAGTAATTTTATAATAACTCTTAAGTTTTTGGTTTATTTTCTCCCGTCCTTTTCCTCTCTTTCTCAGAGCTATTAACATTTTCAGAGATATTCTAAGACAGTTTCATCTTTTGCTCAAGATTTGTCCTTTGCTAAGTTATTCCCTCCCTTTATTATTTCCTCTAAAGATATCGTATGTTACCTATCTGTTTTAAATTTACAAGCCAGTTCAACTATTACTAGATTCATATTCGTGGAGCAACTGACAAGTTCAGGAGCCATCTGTACAAATTTGCATAGATCATACCCGAAATTGGTTTCCACGAGAGTTTTGCAAAGACTCTGCTCGCGGCTACGGTAGGATACTACTGTAGGATACTTAGAAGGCTGGGATTGTTTTTTGAAACTGTATTTACTATTTGCCACTTTTATTCTTGAAACAGTGTAGTATTATTTTGTGTTTTAATAAGGAAAAACCGATAATCAGTATGTGTTTACATAGGAAGATAATGCAGTAATGTATAATAAACCATTTCGAGATTAAAAATTGCAAAATGGCATGTATACATTATGAATATCAAAAGCTTTCTCTCTCGGCCTCATACCATCCTTGTTTTGACGAGGATACACCAGTGTTGAAATGTTCAAGCCGACCAGAGTAAATTTTCTCCATTTAACACACCGAAGCGAAATCTAAGTATGGGCTATGTAACTCCGTCCATAGAGCTCCCACTCATGCAGATATTACTGTGACTCTCGCCCTTATATACGATACACTTGCGTTTAAAATGTGATGCCGATAGTTTACGGCATCATCGAGTTATTCCAGAAAAAATATGAATTTTAAATGCTGATGTTTCAATAATAGAAAAGTCTACACATTAAATTTTAAAACTCTTATGAAGCAAAAATTTTTTTTTATCTTTTCTCTATTATACGAGATTTCAAATTCTCTACAACTTTATGAATAAATTTTTTTTTTTTAAGAAATCTAATTTGATAAAATTGGTTTAAAAAAATCAAACTGGCAATGAACCAGCCCAAAATCCATAAATAAAAACTAATTAAGATACGCCAGTGTTTGGATCAGGACAGGCGTCCTGCAGGTATCACATAGGAAACAGTTTATTTAATAAGATTGGGAAACTGAAATTTACACAACACTACGTGATTCAACGCTAAGATTTCTTAGAACAAAATCCACCGACAGTAAAAGTTCGAAGCTGATCATAAAAGGAACACTCCAGCATTTGATCTGATTTCAACGATTCTAAGTTTTTTAATAACGCTAGTAAAATTTCAACCCTGCAGCTTCTTGGACTAAACTTTCGGGTTATTCTTCTTCTTAAAGAATCCATCATCATAAATATTTTGAACCCGATTAGACGCTTTCTTTAGTTATTGAATATAAATACATGCATCACTATTTTTATCAATAACATTCGTTAATTGGGACTTATGAAACCACAGCAAAGGTGAAAATTTGAAGCCGATCGGATGACTGATTTTTCAGTTATGGTTCGGATTCCAAAGATTCCAAGTTTTTTTTTTTTAATTGTTTTACTATACTGTCAGATTTGCTACATGCAAACAAAACTTAATTAACACTTTCCTGGCTGTAAGATGTTAGGTAAAAGAACACAAGTGCAACTAATGTGACGTTTCGCTCCTGAAGAGCGAAACGTTGCCACAATAAAATGTCGCATTAGTTACACATGTGTCCTTTTACACTTAAGTCTGCACCTACACCTTTTAATTTTGCTCTACGCCGTTGTCGAATTAGGAGACACCATTTTTTGAAGATTTGAAACTATTTCGCCGAGGGTTTTGAAAGTTATCGGAGCCAATCCAGGACGCTGAGAACTGGTCCAACATACTTATATGGAAGGTGCACATACCAAGTGTTACAAGAATCATAGTTATCGTACACAAATAATAAAGTTTTGAAGCCGAGTTGAGTTCAATAAAAACGACAAGTTATAGGAAGAAAAAAAATTGGCAACCTCTTAAAGGTCTCTTCCTTTGGGGGATTCCTAATTAGTGATCTTCCCTTTTTAACCTTGCTTATCAATCCTTAGCTCTTTTGATTTCTTCCATTTTCTCTCTGCTTCTCTATATTCATCTCGTGGATGATCCATCATCTTTTTCATTATCTGACCATATAATTCCTTTAACAATGAATTCCATTTAGGAAATATTTTATGTCTGTATAGTATCTCCTTCTATTGTTTTGTTAATACTTTGTTCTCTACTCTTTCCTCCACTCCCATTTTACTAGAATTCAATGTTTAATTGTGTGGTTACCGACTTCTGGTTGTAGTTAATAATCTATTTCTCCTAGTTCAGAATTGCTAGGTGTAAACATCAGGCTCTGCCGATCTGGTTTACTCCCTATTCACAATCTTGTGTGTTATTGGCAAGTTGGGTTATAAACTTTTCATTACTCCCTCTGTTTGTTTGTGCCTGTCTAGCCATTCGTGTTTCTGACTTTACACCTCCCACCACGTATGGATCAGAGCACTACCAATCAATTTCTTTGTGATTTAAATCCCTCTATCATCAGAGCTTTATTGTTCCTACTTGCTCTTCGCAGGTTCCTCTAAGATGTGCTCTGTGGCTATCATGTCCTTTAAATCCTACCTCGGTTTCCCATTATTCAGTAAGGGTTGGAAATAACTGCTAGTATTACCTCGAGTCCACCAACTGTTACTTCTCATGCTCAGTACTCATTGAACTTTTGCTGTCTATGTTCCTCAACGTCTCGAAAGTCCACTGATTTGTTACCAATGGTATCATATTTGGTACATCTCTTCTACACTTTATGGCTTTTCTTACAACCAGGATTTCCTTGGGAAATAATGTACTTTCTATATCCTGAGAGTTTCGTTTCTGATAGTTATGATGTCAGAATGGTCTCTCGTTTCCTTATTCTTTATCTCACCACGTTTGTTTGTGAATTAGTTTTTCTTTTCATACCCCACTTCTTAATTCATTCACGTTTTGTTGCAACATTAAGACTGGATTCTAGAGTGAGGGGGTTGAAGTGAGGAAGTGAATCGGTTAATGTGTATAATGTAATAGGGTCACAGAAAAAAAATGTTGAGATAGGATTGTTTGTAATATATGGATGGTTGGATGGAGGGAGGAAATGAGGGAGAGAGAGATGAATCCATGATTTAGCTGAGTACCTTTAAAGCACGAAGCCAGAGACTAAGTGATTATCTTCAAGAGAAATCTCTATGAGTAGTTTTTAATGGAATAGTCTACAAGACAGTCGGTGACAGTGTACCACAAGGAAGTGTACTCGGTCCATTGATATGAAATGTATTTTAAATGACCTACTTCACCTCATCCCAGAATCTAATGCCTGTGTTGATAACTATAATGTAACATATTCTTTTGCAAGTGAGTGAGGAACGCCAGCTGCTCCCAGGCAAATAAACCACCAGCTTACAACTATTCCATTCTGGAAAAAAAAACATTAGCAGATTACATTTAAGTGGAAACACCAATGATTATAAAGGAGACTTGTACAACACGTGAGTATTTTTATTCAAGTGGCGAGAAAGATTGGATGAGTGAGTCCGGGGATGAAATGGGTATCATAGGGGTGAAATATGACTCCAAAAGTTTTATGATGAATGCGTCAAATCTTGGAAGTCAGCCAGGAAGCTAACAGCTCTAAGGCGTCTCGTGTCTGCTCGACATAAGAGGCTAAAAACCTGTACGAGGCATAAATGCGCTCACACCTTGAGTATGCACCACTTTCATGGACTGCTTGCCCTACACCATCTTCATTTTCCCTACCCTTCCCCGTCACATCTATTACTTCTGGAGAGAAGTATAAGGTTTGATCTATCATTTCAGGGAAGCCTTCAACACCTGAGAAATGCATGTAGCCATACTGTTATATACCAGACCTATGTTATTAGGATACTATACCGGGAAAAAACTTTAAGGACAGGCAGAAAACATCGTAACCACAAGACAAGCAAGAAAAAATAAGCAAATTCTCGCTTTGCCCTTGTCATCTGAGATAATTCATTATTAGTATAACTCTGAAATGTGTTCATTAATCACGATATTAATGAAAGATGCAATTGAAGTAATGGAATCTTTAGCCCACAGCTGCCTACATCATTCTGATCTCTATTTGTATGTTTAATAACAATATGCTACAGAAGGTTTAAAATAAAGCGAGGTAACAGCTGGAAGCTTGCAAATTAACCTAAAGCACACACCTGCCCCTGCAAATATCCTGGTGTTAGAGACAGAGAAAGCGAGAGAAAGAGAAAGAAAAAGAAAGAAATAAAGAGAAAGGAAGAACTAGAGAAACGAAAAGAAAAGAGAAAGAGAGAATAGCAGAAAGAAGGAATGTGGGAGCGATAGGAGAAGGATGGTTATATGAAACAGAGGAAGAAAGAGGAGGGATGGGACAAGTATTGATGTAGGGGACGGGAAAACTGCAGCCGATATGTAAAAGAGTAGAAGGGTGAGATGCAAGTGTAGGGAGAGAATGAGACAAACTTGGAGAGATGAAAGAAGAGAATGGGATGACTAGGTCAGAAGATCGGATATAAAGTGGAATAAGAAAAAAAAGAGGCAAGTTTAATGGTTAGAACACTAACAGTCAACTCCAGTTCGTTGATGATTAATGGAAGTAGTGAAGAGTGATGGTAGGGCAAAGTGTCAGGATGGAATGCGGAGTAGAATTAGATTTCACAGAAGGGATGAAGGGATATCTTTCAGTGATTTCCTGAATTTCTGTTTATTTTTTTCCCATCTTCAAGCAATCTCTCTTATAAGTTCAAAACGCTAGTGTACTTCAACTAGGAAAAAGTTCATGAAGTATCTGCATGTTTATGTGCCTTATCTTCATATTTACATAGACCTTTCCGAGGTTTCATTTACATCTGATAACTTAGGAAAGTCGTATTAAATTGGGTTTAAACTTTCAGCAGCTATGTATCTTAGGTAATGCTGAAGTTAATGTTAAATATAGAAACTAATTTTCAGAGTTCACTTTCAGTTGAATTTTTAGATGAAAACTGTTGAGTTACCCGTTATGCTTACAGAAAGTTGTAATGAGTTGTAATATTAGTTACTTAATTATGAAAGAATGAGGGAACTCGTTCGTGTGTGTGTGTGTGTGTGTGTATGTGTGTGTGTGTGTACTCACCTATTTGTGATTGCAGGGGTCGAGACTCAGCTCCTGGCTCCGCCGTACGCGCGTACTCGCGTGTGCGTGCGTGTTCGTGTGTACACTCGCCTATATGTACCCACCTATATGTTCTTGCAGGGGCAGAGTCTAAGATCCTGGCCCCGCCTCACTGATTTCTACTGTGTTGACTCTTCCCTAGCTTCGAGAGCCTTATCACACTTTTTCTTAAGGTACGTATGGATCTTGTGTCAGTGACATCATTCCCGGTCGTTTCAACTTCCTGATTACTCTAAGGCTGGTGAAATAATTCCTAACGTACCTGTAACTCATCTGAGTTTCCAACTTCCAGCTGTTCCTTGGTGTTTCTGTTACCAATCTTCTCAAACATCTTTTAGCTCCTGAACTAGTCACGTTGCAGACCTCTGCAATTTTTTCAATCCTTGATATGCTTTACCAGGTGTGGGTTCTATACTGGTACTACATTCTCAAACACCGACCTGACATACATGATATACAGTGTTGTGAATAACTCCATATAAAGATGTATGAGAGGTAGTTTTAAAATTAACAGACGCGCATTTGCTGCAGCAGTTTTTTTGGGGGTTCACATGGGCCTCGGGTAATATGCTCAATACAATACTTCCCCCAAGGTACAGTTGCGAAAAAAAGTTCCATTATTCTCTCTGATGGGCAGAAGTGACACCTGGCAACTCAGACGTAGTAAACAGAGAAGTAAAAACTATTTTCATGAATGAATTAATCCAGCTTGTAACGACGATGGTGATTGGTTGACAAAATTAATTGCCGGTACTTTCAGTGTATCTAGATAAATGACTATTTATGAATACAGAATTGAATTAATTACGTTTCAGATATTATATCCAATATTATAAAAACAAAAGCTATTTTAAAAGTTGTCCGAATATATTGAAAGGGAAGTGTTATGCTGGCAAGTCCCTAATCATTATACATCAGTCACATCTACTCAGGTGAAGAATAATTTTGCTGGACGAGTTGGGTGAATGTGAGAGTCTTGGCGCCCACAACGTTTTACACAATACTAGTAATTTGCATGAACTATAATTTAAAATAATATTCCACTAATCAAGGTGTATTAACTTTTTGCTATTATTAAACACATAAATAATAGCATCCACCCGTTCTGACACTTTATATATACAGTATATTATTTACTCACGCACGATTATCATTCTTTCTTGCCTTCTGAATTTTTAAAGATCGTCCTTCCCGTCCCTATTTTTGTTTTGTCGCTGTAGCCTCAGTGTGTGATGGCTTTAGGGGATCTGACGGGATTTCCTGGCAGCCGGCCGACCACCAGTAATTTGTCCGCCAACACAAACGACTTTCTTGCCAGACGAAATTTGCTTTGTTCGTGGCTCCCTAGGTTAGGTTAGGTTAGGTTAGGTTAAGTTAGTGTAGGGCAGACCAGTGTAGACCGTAGCTCTACCATATATGTACGACAAAGTGTCTTCATACACACAAAACACACACACAAAACACACACACAAAACACACACACAAAACACACACAAACACACAAAACACACACACAAAACACACACACAAACAAACAAACACCACACACCAAAACACACACAAAACACACACAAAACCACACAAACACCACAAAGCACACCAAAACACACACAAACACACACAAAACACACACAAAACCACACAAAACACACAACACAACAAACACACAAACACACACAAAACACACACAAAACACACACAAAACACACACAAAACACACAAAACACACAAAACACACACAAAACACACACAAAACACACACAAAACACACACAAAACACACACAAAACACACACAAAACACACACAAAACACACACACAACACACACAAAACACACACAAAACACACACGCACACAAAACACACACGCACACAAACACACAGCACACAAAACACACGCACACAAAAAGCACAACACACGCACACAAAACACACACGCACACAAAACACACACGCACACAAAACACACACGCACACAAAACACACACGCACACAAAACACACACGCACACAAAACACACACGCACACAAACACACACGCACACAAAACACACACGCACACAAAACACACACGCACACAAACACACACGCACACAAAACACACACGCACACAAAACACACACGCACACAAAACACACACGCACACAAAACACACAGCACACAAAACACACACGCACACAAAACACACACGCACACAAAACACACACGCACACAAAACACACACGCACACAAACACACACAAACACACACAAACACACACACAAACACACCCCACACAACACACACACAAAACACACACACAAACACACACACACACAAAACACACACACAAAACACACACACAAAACACACACACACAAACACACACACACAAACACACACACACAAACACACACACACAAAACACACACACACAAAACACACACACACAAAACACACACACACAAAACACACACACACAAAACACACACACACAAACACACACACACAAAACACACACACAAAACACACACACACAAAACACACACACACAAAACACACACACACAAAACACACACACACAAAACACACACACAAAACACACACAAAACACACACAAAACACACACAAAACACACACAAAACACACAAAACACACACAAAACACGTTCACTCACTGTTTAGAACAATCATTTGCTCAATATACACACAAAAACACGAACACACAAAAACACGAGCACAGACAGAGTAGAACAATCATTTGCTGACATGAATATGACAAGTTAACATTTAAAAAACTTTTACTTTTGCCACACGGTGCCACCTGATGCTGGTGTCAGCAGGAGAGGAGAACTGCTTATACTACATCCATCATCCGCCTGTCAGTGACTCTCGTTACCCTTAGTGGTAAAGCACAAGTCTTTCTTGATAAAATATAACTAACTAGAAGAGTATGTCATATCCGTCAGTGGATACATATACTGAAGACACCATTAAGAAACAAGCCAGTGTCAAATATCACCAAAGGAATGAGAGGTAATCAGGTTTAATCAGAGGAAGATGAGTAGGGCCATTAGCCCATTTTCAACAACAATGCAGCCCAATGAAGGGAAGTGGGTGACTACCCTTGGCTATGGAAAGCTAACAGTAGATCAACCACCAGCACTTTACATAAATATAATTATTGAATTATGAAGGCGGCAAGTTTAGCACAGAGGAAAGAAATTAAATGTCAAAGCATAAATGCATTTTACAGGGTGACCCAAAAGTCTGGACACTATTAGCGATGCAAGTTCAACGCGCTTTGCAAGATTCACATGAACACGATGAAGTAACTTCGGTAACTTTGGGAAAAAAGAAAACGGAATATGAGTAATATTTCCTAAGTGTCCAGACTTTTGGGTCACCCTGTAGTGCTGCGGCCATGATGCATAATTCTTGAACTATGTCGTGTGCAGTGAACAAGACATCCAGTCCAGGGAGCACAGATGTCGACACTAACTGTGCAATGAGCACAAGGAATGCCACACTAACTATGCAATGAGCACAAGGAATGCCACACTAACTATGCAATGAGCACAAGGAATGCCACACTAACTGTGCAATGAGCACAAGGAATGCCACACTAACTGTGCAATGAGCACAAGGAATGCCACACTAACTGTGCAATGAGCACAAGGAATGCCACACTAACTGTGCAATGATCACAAGGAATGCCACACTAACTGTGCAATGAGCACAAGGAATGCCACACTAACTGTGCAATGAGCACAAGGAATGCCACACTAACTGTGCAATGAGCACAAGGAATGCCACACTAACTGTGCAATGAGCACAAGGAATGCCACACTAGCTGTGCAATGAGCACAAGGAACGCCCCGGTGGCCCAGTGGTAAAGCTCTTGCTTCACGCACGGAGGGGCCGGGTTCAATTCCCGGTGGGGCAGAAACATTTCGAAGTGTTTCCTTACACACACATACACACACATACATACAACAGGCCTAGTGTCTAATTGACATGTGCCTAGGACAAAATGGTAACTAACTAGCTGTGCAATGAGCACAAGGAATGCCACACTAGCTGTGCAATGAGCACAAGGAATGCCACACTAGCTGTGCAATGAGCACAAGGAATGCCACACTAACTGTGCAATGAGCACAAGGAATGCCACACTAACTGTGCAATGAGCACAAAAATGCCACACTAACTGTGCAATGAGCACAAGGAATGTCACACTAACTGTGCAATGAGCACAAGGAATGCCACACTAACTATGCAATGAGCACAAGGAATGCCACACTAACTGTGCAATGAGCACAAGGAATGCCACACTAACTGTGCAATGAGCACAAGGAATGCCACACTAACTGTGCAATGAGCACAAGGAATGCCACACTAACTGTGCAATGAGCACAAGGAATGCCACACTAACTGTGCAATGAGCACAAGGAATGCCACACTAACTGTGCAATGAGCACAAGGAATGCCACACTAACTGTGCAATGAGCACAAGGAATGCCACACTAACTGTGCAATGAGCACAAGGAATGCCACACTAACTGTGCAATGAGCACAAGGAATGCCACACTAGCTGTGCAATGAGCACAAGGAATGCCACACTAGCTGTGCAATGAGCACAAGGAATGCCACACTAGCTGTGCAATGAGCACAAGGAATGCCACACTAACTGTGCAATGAGCACAAGAAATGCCACACTAACTATGGAATGAGCACAAGGAATGCCACACTAACTGTGCAATGAGCACAAGGAATGCCACACTAACTGTGCAATGAGCACAAGGAATGCCACACTAACTGTGCAATGTGCACAAGGAATGCCACACTAACTGTGCAATGTGCACAAGGAATGCCACACTAACTGTACAATGTGCACAAGGAATGCCACACTAACTGTGCAATGTGCACAAGGAATGCCACACTAACTGTGCAATGTGCACAATGAATGCCACACTAACTCAGCGTGCTAGACCTTTTTTCAAGAAAACTGGATACATCTGTACGATAGTTGTGGTTCACTTAAGATGCTTAAATCTGTCAGCCGGAGACTTCAGAAGGCAATGAGGATATTGTAACGCATTCCGGTAAGGGTTCATCAGCTACGGCAGCTTTTAAGGTTTAGTTTTAGCATTCCTGGAGTAACTCACTTAGTAATTGCCGTCTCTCAGCATTGCATATCCATATACGTTAGTGGATTTCTAATGAAATCCCGTAGAAAGAAGTAGGGAAAGCTAACATTATTGCAACCAGGTTTCCCTGTATTTTTTCCTAACTCCCTCCAAAGCACGATTTCTGTGTCTAGGTTTGGAACCCATAACCCATGAGAGGGAGAGAAGCCGCTGGCCTCTACCTCGCTCTTACACACCGGCTTACAGGACATCTCACTTCTCCTAGAACCTCTTATAATATTTAACCAATGACTTACCCTCCATTCCTGTACCATTTTCTATCTGCCTATATGCTAACCTGTATTATATCCTCTGGTGTAACTTTGTGAAGCTGAATATCGAACCGTCCATCAAGATGGTCTTGCTCGGCACACTCACTCTGTTTACCGTGTTAGTTAGATCGTTAGATTTGAAACCTGTCGACTACATGAAGGCCAGAAACACCGCATTTCACCTCGAGGATACTTAATTCACTATAACAGATTTAAAGTAAACTTTCAGCGTATATACATAAATACACAACTACTTTCTGCAAACCAGCCGTATCCCACCGAAGCAGGGTGGCCCAAAAAGATAAACAAAAGTTTGTCTTTTTAACATCAGTAATGTATACAGGAAAAGGGGTTACTAGCCCCTTGCTCCTGGCATTTTAGTCGCCTCTTACGACACGCATGGCTTACGGAGGAAGAATTCTGTTCCACTTCCCCATGGAGATAAGAGGAAATAAACAATTACAAGAACTAGTAAGAAAATAGAAGAAAACCCAGAGTGGTGTGTGTATATATATGCTTGTTCATGCATGTGTAGTGTGACCTAAGTAAATACACAACTCTCGGTGTATATTCCCTTCATACAACGAGTAATAAGAAGCATTATGTGTTTATATAAAGTGATCGCATTCTCTCTCGAAGGAGTGGAATGTTGATCTGGAAACTTATTGTGGCGGATTCGTTCTCAATTCTTGTGGAGGCAACACAGCCATGTAACAGCCGGCGTAGGAGGGACAACATTTTTATGGAAAGTACCAAATTAAAAATGCATCTCTATAAGAATAAGTTCTGTAATAACAGCATAACTATGTAGCCGCCAATGTTGGCGTAATAACCATGTAGTCTGCCATTCATGGAATCGGAATTATGTAGTTGCGTTGATGTAATAACTCCACTGTAGTCAACATAATAGAGTAACAGTATCACTGTAGCCACCGTGATTGAATAACAGCACCTCTGTAGCTACATTTGTGAAATTAGGATAATCACTGGGCACTGCGATGGAACAAGAGCACCACTGTAGAATTAGAGCACTACTGTATTTGCAGTTATTTTAATAGCTTCAGGCTGTGCATGGATTGTTGCAGATGTAATCAACTATGCCATCTTCCAAAACTATTGTCTGTTTAGTCTATTTGATGTTTTCTCACCGGTACTTGACTCGGGTATCAAAGGATACATAAAAGTGTTCTCTCATTTTCAAGTGGCGTGGATAAACTTAGTTATCAAGTTTCATGATGTTTTTATTCAACTTTTACTGGGTAAACCAGTTAGCCTCCCGAACGCAGCAGTCAGTTAAATACTACTAAATGCCCCACGAGACGGGTTATCCTATATTCAAGTCCAGCATCAGGAAAAATGATTATACGTCTCCTGGCGACCATAATACCACAACCTTAACTATGCTTGTCCATGACATTACAGCTTCTGAATCTGTTCTTGGCTCGAAAAAAGTCTTACCTACCGTATTAACAGTAGCACCGCCTCGGTGACTTGCTGAAGCAGCTGAAACAGTCAGCCACAGCCAAAACACAAGATTAACCTGACCTGCCTTGACGCACGTTCACAGAAATTCTGCTTCCTGGAAATAATTATTCTTTATAAGCGAGTAAATTAAGATTCATCTCATAATTTATTCATGGGTTACTATTTTACTAGCAGTGGAGGTAGTTAAACAGAGGTTCTAGTACTATAGAACTTCCCGGCAGCTCTAAGTCAGGCACATGTGAGGGTTGGGTCACGTTCATACCATAAGGAGGGTGTTATTACAGTGTTAGAATGTAAGCCAAGGCTTACACACGCGCTAAGCCCGTGCCTTGCCTACACCTTTCGTATATTGCCAGGTTTCCTCTATTATTTATTTTATACGATTCATACTTAGAATCATTGTATACGACATGGTTTTATGACGAGTTTGTTATATTAGAAGGTATAAATGTTAAACTGGAGTTTTGTAAGTACTGTACTTA
Source organism: Cherax destructor (assembly GCA_009830355.1). Classification (NCBI taxonomy): domain Eukaryota; kingdom Metazoa; phylum Arthropoda; class Malacostraca; order Decapoda; family Parastacidae; genus Cherax; species Cherax destructor. The sequence goes on along the minus strand of WNWK01007999.1, from coordinate 20,477 downwards.
GGAGTCATAGCACATTCTTTACTTTGATTTCCAGAACTACACTTGGAGTTATAGAATACACCATTGTTATCTTAACCTCGTCTTCCAAGCACTGCGCTTATAGCATTAGTCCAAACAGGTAAATAATGACAACATTAGTACATTCTCAAACACTGTACGTTCTCACAGAAGTACAGTTAAGGTGAGTTAGGAAGACTTTTCTCATTAAAATATTGTTCGCACTACATAATTATCAACGTTTCCGAGGAAATTCATTCACCACTATCATCTCTATGTTTGAAGAGAATAAAATCTTGATGGCTATTGAATTTTCATCACCAAGTTAATTATACAGAGCAATAAACATTTAAAAAAAAAAAGGCAAAGCCCTTCCTACCTTCTGTGTAATAATTTTCTCTGTTTGCTTTCCAGAAAATGAATTATCTGAGTTAATCCATTTTCATCCTCACGAGGGATATTTCCATTCTTCTATTTTAATCATCCTGGCTATAAAACAAAACATTTTTTAATGGGAGATAATTAAGTTTTCTAAACTCAAACATACCTAAAGCAATCTGAACAGATTTCCGGTTTATGGGTCACTGCTTCCACAGCCTCCTGGTGGACTCATCTCTCAGGATGCTGGAGTGACACGCACAGTTCAACATAAGCAACACAGCCAAGCTAATCAGGAAGTGATTTAAGGATCTTTAGGACCCTCTAAGACACCTAGGAATCTGTTGGTAATTATCCTTATGAATGAAGGGAGGGTTTTGAAATATCTGTCATATTACACATGTTGAATTATCAGAGCACTTCTGTTTTCGTAAGGGTTATTTTGCACGTTTACCGAGCCTCTTGCTCGTATGGGGTGATTTCGGTGTGCAGATTCGGTCCTAAATCCTCAACTTTCCTGGTGTAATTTAAGATATGTATTTATCGCCTATGTTCCAGGGTATATTTCCAACGACATTAGAGGTTCCAAAAATTTTAGTTGTTTGACTGAATTTATAAGGGTAGCGAAGGTTATTTTAAAATTCTCTATATCTGCGATTTCGTCTGCATAATTATTTATTGTATTATTAATATTATGATTATGATTATTATTATTATTATTGGATAATTTCTAAAACCGGAAGAACCATACAGCACCTGGGAAACTTGAGGTACAGAAATTTCCTCCAAGAAAGGGTTGGGAAGGTACATTTCCTTAGAACCATTGAGCATCAACAACACAAACTACTTGAAGAACAAATCTTTATTGATATATAAAATTAATGGTGTTTGAAGTAGATGTCTTCATTCATGTTTAAACACTTGTTTTTATCGGTCGTAATTTCAGCGTAATTTTTTTTAAATAATTGCCGTAGCTTGACCAGAAATCAGCTTTGGCATCTGATAAGAATCAATCCTGCAACATATCATTATATTACAGTATCTGTATGCTGGCTAATAATACCATTTGTATATGATTTTAGTCACTAGAGGAAGCGCTAATCCCATCGTAGTCACACACCGCAGGGGACATTGGAGGCAATCACGTCTGATTCAAGGAAAGGCAGTACGGTTAAAATTCTTTGGGTCAAGAGCGCTACACTAGCACCATGACACCTCCATTGAAAGGAATATTTTTAAATTATTTCATGAAATGCTAATCTCGTGTGAGCTATTTAGCCTCGATCCTCGTCCGCTGTTCGAAGCCAGTCTTCTGATCAGTTTAGCTGGAGACATTGCCTAGGATGCATTTTTATGTAACTATATAAACAAAGCGTAATCAAAATATATATTAAAAAACTATTGTTTTTTACCTTAACTTCTTCCTTTAACAACTTGCAGGTTAGATTAACGAGAAAATAATTTAAATCCCTATTACATACTACGAATTATTTTATATTTTGGGTAAGATAAAAACATTATGTTCAAAAGGTATTTTAGCACGACTCCCAAGAGACTAAAAAAACACCGACACACCTTCGTCCACTCAACCACCAATGCTTCAAACATCAGGTGCCCAGTACCACTGGACATGTCCCCACTGATGTGAGCACATATATGGCTATGGAAACTACAGGACTAATTTCATTCACCTCCCGTTTGCTATGCCAGTCTTCAACAGCAGTACACATTAATGCATCCACGAACGAGTGATTTTAAGCAAATAACAATACTGTGACTAACCGGGGTGTCTAGAAAAAAAGAGTGAGTGAGCGAGCGAGCGAGTTAGTTAGTCGAGTAGAGTGGAGTGGTGTGTGTGTGTCTGATCAATTAATTAACCAATCAGCTCACTGGGTGATTCCAATCCATCCCTGGATAACATAGGATTTCTTACCTCTAGACAGTTTGTATGCCCGGGTTTAGATGTATTTCTGGTAATTTGAAGGCTTCAGTGTGTGGACCCTTCACCTGGACAATAACTCATTAACGTCCCTATTTAAATACATTCAACTTTTACAATTAACAGGTACTTATCGCCTGATGCATGGATGTGTGTAGGTTATTAAATCCCTTTCGGAACACCGTAAAATACGTATACGAGTCACCGTTGACACCCAGAGTAGCAAGACAAAAGAAGTCGTCTTGTCGGTAAGAGTCCTTTCCTTCCCATATTTGTAATGTGACTGGTGAAGGGTAGTGTCCTTCACCGTATAAGCTTTGAAATGTGGCTTGTGAGGGGAGGTTGCCCTCACTAAGCTAGTGATGTGACAAGCCCCGGCGTGTGAAGTGAGGAGGATCTCACTGTTCACGGACCTTTCAGGAACTGTCTGTCCCCACACAGGACAGGCGGGACATCCTCAAGTGGGTGCCCACTGTTGTCAATTGTGGTGGCTTATAGAAAAGTCAACGCAATACTAGGACACTTAATCTAAGTTCCTTATTCTAACTTACTTACGAATTTATAAAAGAGATTGAGTAGGAGTCTATTAGGACTACAGTTAAACTAATTATGCATTTAAGGTTGATGGAAATATAGCTTTGGCAGACACGTAGGCGTAGATATGTTACAGGCCTTCTCTCCCTACACTCACAGCGATTTCACACACCCTTTCTTCCCTCAGGACTTAGGAATAACGGGGAATCAACAAATTCCCCACATGGGGATCAATCCTCCAATATTTAGGAACGCATCCCTAGAGGCACGCCAAAATTCCGAAAGGCCTTAGTCCACTCGGCCATCAATGTTTCAAACATCAGGTTCCCAACACCAAGGATTAATCTAGAGGAACTGTATCATGAGTATCCGGCAGATGTAATACATCTGCATTGAACACACTAAGTCAGCAGACATTAGCAGAAACGTCACAATTTTGGCAGACATCAGCAGTAATATTACAACATCGGAAGACACCAACAGGAACGTCACAACATCGGCAGACACCAGCAGGAACGTCACAACATCGGCAGACACCAGGAAAAACGTTATAACATCGGCAGGCACCAACAGGAATGTCACATCGGCAGGCAACAACGGGAACGTCACAAAACCGGCAGACGCCACAAGGAACGTCACAACATCGGCAGGCATCAACAGGAACGTTACAACTTCGCCAGGCACCAGCAGAACATCCAATTAGTAGATGAAAGCAGGAGTATCGGAGTAACATTCACAAGAAAGTCACGTCACCAGGAACGTCACACCATCAAATGACATCAACAGGAACGACACATCAACAGTCACTTGCAGGAGCACCCAGCATCAACAGTCACTTGCAGGAGCACCCAACATCAGCAGGCACTTGCTGGAACACCCAACATCAGCAGGCACTTGCTGGAACACCCAACATCAGCAGGCACTTGCTGGAACACCCAACATCAGCAGGCACTTGCTGGAACACCCAACATCAGCAGGCACTTGCTGGAACACCCAACATCAGCAGGCACTTGCTGGAACACCCAGCATCAACAGGCACTTGCTGGAACACCCAGCATCAGCAGGCACTTGCTGGAACACCCAGCATCAGCAGGCACTTGCTGGAACACCCAGCATCAGCAGGCACTTGCTGGAACACCCAACATCAGCAGGCACTTGCTGGAACACCCAACATCAGCAGGCACTTGCTGGAACACCCAACATCAGCAGGCACTTGCTGGAACACCCAGCATCAGCAGGCACTTGCTGGAACACCCAGCATCCAGGACGCGGACACATCAGCGGCACTTGCTGGAACACCCAACATCAGCAGGCACTTGCTGGAACACCCAACATCAGCAGGCACTTGCTGGAACACCCAACATCAGCAGGCACTTGCTGGAACACCCAACATCAGCAGGCACTTGCTGGAACACCCAACATCAGCAGGCACTCTGCTGGAACACCCAACATCAGCAGGCACTTGCTGGAACACCCAACATCAGCAGGCACTTGCTGGAACACCCAACATCAGCAGGCACATGCATGGAACACCCAACATCAGCAGGCACTTGCTGGAACACCCAACATCAGCAGGCACTTGCTGGAACACCCAACATCAGCAGGCACTTGCTGGAACACCCAACATCAGCAGGCACTTGCTGGAACACCCAACATCAGCAGGCACTTGCTGGAACACCCAACATCAGCAGGCACTTGCTGGAACACCCAACATCAGCAGGCACTTGCTGGAACACCCAACATCAGCAGGCACTTGCTGGAACACCCAACATCAGCAGGCACTTGCTGGAACACCCAACATCAGCAGGCACTTGCTGGAACACCCAACATCAGCAGGCACTTGCTGGAACACCCAACATCAGCAGGCACTTGCTGGAACACCCAACATCAGCAGGCACTTGCTGGAACACCCAACATCAGCAGGCACTTGCTGGAACACCCAGCATCAGCAGGCACTTGCTGGAACACCCAGCATCAGCAGGCACTTGCTGGAACACCCAGCATCAGCAGGCACTTGCTGGAACACCCAGCATCAGCAGGCACTTGCTGGAACACCCAGCATCAGCAGGCACTTGCTGGAACACCCAGCATCAGCAGGCACTTGCTGGAACACCCAGCATCAGCAGGCACTTGCTGGAACACCCAGCATCAGCAGGCACTTGCTGGAACACCCAGCATCAGCAGGCACTTGCTGGAACACCCAGCATCAGCAGGCACTTGCTGGAACACCCAGCATCAGCAGGCACTTGCTGGAACACCCAGCATCAGCAGGCACTTGCTGGAACACCCAGCATCAGCAGGCACTTGCTGGAACACCCAGCATCAGCAGGCACTTGCTGGAACACCCAGCATCAGCAGGCACTTGCTGGAACACCCAGCATCAGCAGGCACTTGCTGGAACACCCAGCATCAGCAGGCACTTGCTGGAACACCCAGCATCAGCAGGCACTTGCTGGAACACCCAGCATCAGCAGGCACTTGCTGGAACACCCAGCATCAGCAGGCACTTGCTGGAACACCCAGCATCAGCAGGCACTTGCTGGAACACCCAGCATCAGCAGGCACTTGCTGGAACACCCAGCATCAGCAGGCACTTGCTGGAACACCCAGCATCAGCAGGCACTTGCTGGAACACCCAACATCAGCAGGCACTTGCTGGAACACCCAACATCAGCAGGCACTTGCTGGAACACCCAACATCAGCAGGCACTTGCTGGAACACCCAACATCAGCAGGCACTGCTGGAACACCCAACATCAGGCAGCCGCTGGAACACCCAACATCAGCAGGCACTTGCTGGAACACCCAACATCAGCAGGCACTTGCTGGAACACCCAACATCAGCAGGCACTTGCTGGAACACCCAACATCAGCAGGCACTTGCTGGAACACCCAACATCAGCAGGCACTTGCTGGAACACCCAACATCAGCAGGCACTTGCTGGAACACCCAACATCAGCAGGCACTTGCTGGAACACCCAACATCAGCAGGCACTTGCTGGAACACCCAACATCAGCAGGCACTTGCTGGAACACCCAACATCAGCAGGCACTTGCTGGAACACCCAACATCAGCAGCCACCAGTAGGAGATGCACCAGCAAGGGAGTCAACATCTGCAGGCACCAGCAGGGAAGTCATCAGCAGGAGCCCTGCATCACTTGAAAGCACCAGTCTAGACAATAATCAGTGGTCCACAGACCAAACAGGGATGAGCTCTCTAACGTGGACGGGTGGGCGAGATCAAGGCCTCTGGCCCTGGGTAGGGGAGGTATATTAGGGCGGGGGTAAGGCAGCTCAGGTCTGGAATACATTACTGGTGAGAGTCAGCAGTTGTGGAGCTGTAATTACCGTCGTGGTTTGCTGTATATTTTTTCTAATGTTGGTTTTATGATGAAAACTCCATTCTTTTTAAATATTGTATATATTTTCAGAAAGTTGGGGCGTTGTTTGTGTGTTTTACGTAGGTATCTTCCAGGTAATTTGAACAAGATAATCATATGTAATCTTGGGTACGGGATCGAATATTTTATCCTAAGGAAAAATAGCTCTAATTCCTTTGATCAAGAGCTCTCTAACATGTTAGCACTCCCTCTAACGTAAGATGGAAACAGAGATGGCTATTTCTTAGTATAAATAACGTCATTTGAAATGAAAATGGCGATTATTGGATTTTCTTATCTCTCTGCTAGTCGGTCTCCAAATATTTTGCATTCGTTTTAATAGTGCTGGAACCAAGGTGCATAATTTATATTTTCCAACAATGCGGTAAATATTCCACTTCACCACCATCACTCCAACTAATTTAAGGTAACTGAATACTCTAATAGTGGGCCACAGACACGGCTTTTTTACCCTGTTTTCGTCTTACTGGGAAACTTCGCCAGGGTATTTTCACCAACACAAATATTCCCTCGTTTACAACTTCTCGCTGCTCCCAGCTGGTGAGGCAATTACTGATCCACTTATCTTACACAATCTAGTTCTTTTCTGTCACAATTTTATCGTATATTTCTTCTAAGTAAATAATATATTTAGAGAAATTTGAGTAAGAATTATAATTACTGTGAATATATTAAAAGATCCGCCCAACATATATAGTTTTAATAATGTTTCACTATTATTATATTATTATTATTTATTAATTACTGGTTTTACTCGTCGTTTTCCTGACATTGTTTGGGAGGTTTATAGATTACTCCAAACCTTATCAGTTTGTCACTATAGTATTCCTTATATGACATGACATATAACCTGGCCTGACCCTTTGCCTCTATTCCCTTCTGTATTCTCTATCCCTTCTGTATTCTCTATCCCCTTCTGTATCTCTTCTTCTGTATTTCTATCCTTCTGTATTCTCTATCCCTTCTGTATTCTCTATCCCCTTCTGTATTCTCTATCCCTTCTGTATTCTCTATCCCTTCTGTATTCTCTATCCCTTCTGTATTCTCTATCCCCTTCTGTATTCTCTATCCCCTTCTGTATTCTCTATCCCCTTCTGTATTCTCTATCCCCTTCTGTATTCTCTATCCCCTTCTGTATTCTCTATTCCCTTCTGTATTCTCTATTCCCTTCTGTATTCTCTATTCCCTTCTGTATTCTCTATTCCCTTCTGTATTCTCTATTCCCTTCTGTATTCTCTATTCCCTTCTGTATTCTCTATTCCCTTCTGTATTCTCTATTCCCTTCTGTATTCTCTATTCCCTTCTGTATTCTCATTCCTTCTGTATTCTCTATTCCTTCTGTATTCTCTATTCCCTTCTGTATTCTCTATTCCTTCTGTATTCTCTATTCCTTCTGTATTCTCTATTCCTTCTGTATTCTCTATTCCTTCTGTATTCTCTATTCCCTTCTGTATTCTCTATTCCTTCTGTATTCTCTATTCCTTCTGTATTCTCTATTCCCTTCTGTATTCTCTATTCCTTCTGTATTCTCTATTCCTTCTGTATTCTCTATTCCTTCTGTATTCTCTATTCCTTCTGTATTCTCTATTCCTTCTGTATTCTCTATTCCCTTCTGTATTCTCTATTCCTTCTGTATTCTCTATTCCCTTCTGTATTCTCTATTCCCTTCTGTATTCTCTATTCTATTCTCTATCCTTCTGTATTCTCTATTCCTTCTGTATTCTCTATTCCTTCTGTATTCTCTATTCCCTTCTGTATTCTCTATTCCTTCTGTATTCTCTATTCCTTCTGTATTCTCTATTCCCTTCTGTATTCTCTATTCCTTCTGTATTCTCTATTCCCTTCTGTATTCTCTATTCCCTTCTGTATTCTCTATTCCCTTCTGTATTCTCTATTCCCTTCTGTATTCTCTATTCCCTTCTGTATTCTCTATTCCCTTCTGTATTCTCTATTCCCTTCTGTATTCTCTATTCCCTTGCCTGACTTCCTATTTCCCATCACCACTATGCCCTCACTCTCTACCATTTCCTTTTCTCTCTTTTTATCTCTGCAACAACTTTTCTTACCTGTCTCTGTTTATTTATCAGACTGTTCTCTTAATGCCAACGTGGATTCATATATAAACTAATTTCTCAACATACGGTTTTAGGTAACCAGAGGTAACACACCAATAAGTAATACATAAAAATACACACACCACCCGTAAGCTCCTCTCTTTTTTATATGTGCGGGTGGTGTGTGTATTGTTCCAGTCACGGTATTGTGCCTTTTTTTGTTATTTAATACATAAAACATTGGATCCGGATCTCCAGTCATTGTTAAACTTTTCCTGGAACTATAACAAGATAATTCTTATGATATTTGATTGCTTTTACGTATTTAGATGATTATAGCATATTCAAAAAAACGTATTATCGATTCTGTTTGACAATGTTTAATTTTTCTTTCTCATAAACCCAGCAGATACAGTGATCTCATACCCTTCGTCGGCAATTTTCCAAAATATTCTCTGCTCCTATTGGTCACCCGCACGTATCCATTTTTTAAATAAATTAAAACGCACTGCCATAGAATTTCATTGATAAAAGTCAAGAATAATCCAGTCAAGAAGCTAAAACAATTTACAGCTAATGAAAGGGTTAGTTTAACTTGTTAAAATTATCATGAGAAGGAAATCTGAGAGTGGACAGAGAAAAAGCAAATAAAGGAAAGACGTAGGAACAGAGAGGATTTTTCCAGAGTAATTATTTAAATATTTACCTCATTGATACCCAATTAACTAAACACACCAAACAAATATTGCGTTTATCAGAAATGTTGCAAGTGTGTGTTTGTGGTGTTTGTGGAGTGTGTTCCCGGCAGCTCATCAGGCAGGATCAAAGGCAATCACGGTAACATGCCTGTGATGAGTCCGGTCTCACTGTTACGATGAGTTCCACGTTTGTCCTAAGCTGAGCAGTTGTGATGAGTGCCACGGTTCCATCACTAAATCCCCTCACTCTCCTAATGCCGGGTTCATTTACCATGACTTATGGTGATCTTGATGCAGGAGCCACCCGCCAGGGAATACATTTATGGGGTAGCCATCTGTATACGATACAACTTGCTGTATTAACTGCGGTAAAATTAATCAATATTTACATTGCAGTACTTCAGCTAACTTACATGTAGTTCAGTCCGTGTGCGACCGAGAGATATCCCCTTCTACATTTCCTTGAGCTGTAGCCCAACATCCTGAACAAGCCGAGAAGCAATAACTGAACACACTCAAGAGGCCCACGAATTCTTAACACAAAAAAGACCCAGGAAATCTACCCCAAAACATAGAATTTTTATTTCAGTTCTATTTATTATTGCTAAAGCAGTTAATCAATCGGAAAGGGCTCTGAGATGTCATTTAATCATTTAAAAGCCCAGTAGATACAAATAATCTTAACAGGCTCGTTACGTAGAAAATTGAACTCTCAAATATTTTTAATACATAAATTTGATTAATCATTTTTTCAATGTTTACTTTTTCATTAGAGATAAGGCTCTTTAGCACGCAGTAGAGTTGGAATTCAACACATGGCCAAAGATGAAGGTGAATCATATGATACACAGAGTGCACTATATCAGTCCCTGAAGCTTCAGCTTAAACTCCTCAGACCCACATAAGCAAGAGCTTCACTCAGGTAAGATGATCAAGAACTGGATTCTATCAAATTCACACACTAAAATTAGAACATAATCGGACAAAATATTGGGTACATATCTAATTTATGTTTTACTAGGGAAGTGATCTAGAAAAACGGGGCACCCTTGCAGCCTGATCACGTACTAATTTGCTTACCAGATGCTGCCCAAAAATACGAGAAACAAGTGTATTAATTCTTTTCTAGGGGTATTAGTCTGGGGATAGTGGATTTGAAGCGATATTTATGAAGCTCGTAGCATTCATTTCAGTCTACCCGGAGAGAATTTACCTGGAGAGAATTTACCTGGAGAGAATTCAGTAGTGAAAGGTACGTGGTTTGATCACTTGAGGTTTGAAATATGTTAAGGGAAGCATGGATTATGCTGTGTTTTGAAATATCTTGGTAGTCTAGGATTCCAATAAGTATTGATTTAGACGTCGTTATTATTCTTCCTGGATAATTGTCTAGGCAGAGAAAATAGAAGAAAATCAGAAGAAAGGAAAAGTGAAGGGGTGAGGAGAGAATCGGAAGGTCTCGCTTTCTCGTCTCTTCACCTGCCCCCCTCCTCTGGCAGTCTCTTCACCTGGCCCCCCTCCTCTGGCAGTCTCTTCGCCTGGCCCCCTCCTCTGGCAGTCTCTTCGCCTGGCCCCCCCTCCTCTGGCAGTCTCTTCGCCTGGCCCCCTCCTCTGGCAGTCTCTTCGCCTGGCCCCCTCCTCTGGCAGTCTCTTCACCTGGCCCCCCTCCTCTGGCAGTCTCTTCACCTGCCCCACTCCTCTGGCAGTCTCTTCACCTGCCCCCCTCCTCTGGCAGTCTCTTCACCGCCCTCCCTGCAGTCTCTTCACCTGCCCTCCTCTGGCAGTCTCTTCACCTGCCCCCTCCTCTGGAGTCTCTTCACCTGCCCCCTCTCTCTGGCAGTCTCTTCACCTGCCCCTCCTCTGGCAGTCTTCCCCTTGCCCTCCTCTGGCAGTCTTCATGCCCTCCTCTGCAGTTCTTCCTGCCCACCTCCTCTGGCAGTCTCTTCACCTGCCCCCTCCTCTGGCAGTCTCTTCACCTGCCCTCCTTGGAGTCTCTTCACCTGCCCCTCCTGGCAGTCTCTTCACCTGCCCCCTCTGCAGTCTCTTCACCTGCCCCCTCCTCTGGCAGTCTCTTCACCGCCCCCTCCTCTGGAGTCTCTTCACCTGCCCCTCGCTGTCTCTTCACCTGCCCCTTCCTCTGGCAGTCTCTTCACCTGCCCCCCTCTGGCAGTCTTCACCTGCCCCCTCTGGCAGTCTCTTCACCTGCCCCTCCTCTGGCAGTCTCTTCCTGCCCTCCTCTGGCAGTCTCTTCACCTGCCCCCTCCTCTGAGTCTCTTCACCTCCCCCTCCTCTGGCAGTCTCTTCACCTGCCCCCTCCTCTGCAGTCTCTTCACCTGCCCTCCTCTGGCAGTCTCTTCCCTGCCCCCTCCTCTGGCAGTCTCTTCACCTGGCCCCCTCTCTGGCAGTCTCTTCACCTGCCCCCTCTTCTGTTGCAGTCTCTTCACCTGCCCCTCCTCTGGCAGTCTCTTCACCTGCCCCCTCCTCTGCAGTCTCTTCACCTGCCCCCTCCTCTGGCAGTCTCTTCACCTGCCCCCCTCCTCTGGCAGTCTCTTCACCTGCCCCCTCCTCTGGCAGTCTCTTCACCTGCCCCCTCCTCTGGCAGTCTCTTCACCTCCCTCCTCGTCTCTGCACTGCCTCTCTGATCTCTCCTCCCCCCTCTGGCAGTCTCTTCCCCTGCCTCCTCCTCTGGCAGTCTCTTCCCTGCCCCCTCCTGGCAGTCTCTTCACCTGCCCTCTCTCTGCAGTCTCTTCACTGCCCCCTCCTCTGGCAGTCTCTTCACTGCCCCCTCCTCTGCAGTCTCTTCACCTGCCCCCTCCTCTGGCAGTCTCTTCACCTGCCTCCTCTGGCAGTCTCTCCTGCCCCTCTCTGGCAGTCTCCTTCACCTGCCCCCTCCTCTGGCAGTCTCTTCACCTGCCCCCTCCTTGCAGTCTCTTCACCTGCCCCCTCCTCTGGAGTCTCTTCACCTGCCCCCTCCTCTGGCAGTCTCTTCCCTGCCCCCTCCTCTGGCAGTCTCTTCACCTGCCCCCTCCTCTGCAGTCTCTTCACCTGCCCCCTCCTGGCAGTCTCTTCACCTGCCCCCTCCTCTGGCAGTCTCTTCACCTGCCCCCTCCTCTGGCAGTCTCTTCACCTGCCCCTCCTCTGGCAGTCTCTTCCTGGCAGTCTCTTCACTTGCCCCCTCCTCTGGCAGTCTTCACCTGCCCCCTCCTCTGGCAGTTTCTTCCCTGCCCCACTCTCCTCTGGCAGTTTCTTCACCTGCCCCCTCCTCTGGCAGTTCTTCACCTGCCCCCTCCTTTGGCAGTCTCTTCACCTGCCCCCTTCCTGTGCAGTTCTTCACCTGCCCCTTCCTATAGCAGTCTCTTCACCTGCCCCCTTCCTCTGGCAGTCTCTTCACCGGCCTCCCTCCTCTGGTAGTCTTTCACCTGCCCCTCTGGCTGTCTCTTCACCTGTCCCCCTTCCTCTGGCAGTCTCTTCACCTGCCCCCTTCCTCTGTCAGTCTCTTCACCTGCCCCTCTGGCAGCCCTTCACCTGCCCCCTTCTGGTAGTCTCTTCACCTGCCCCCTCCTCTGGCAGTCTCTTACCTGCCCCCTCCTCTGGCAGTCTTCACCTGCCCCCTCTGCAGTCTCTTCACCTGCCCCCTCCTCTGGCAGTCTCTTCACCTGCCCCTCCTCTGGCAGTCTCTTCACCTGCCCCCTCCTCTCTGGCAGTCTCTTCACCTGCCCCCTTCTCTGGCAGTCTCTTCACCTGCCCCCTCCTCTGGCAGTCCTTCACCTGCCCCCTCCTCTGGCAGTCTCTTCACCTGCCCCTCTCTGCAGTCTCTTCACCTGCCCCCTCCTCTAGCAGTCCTTCCTCCCTCCTCTGGCAGTCTCTTCACCTGCCCCCTCCTCTGGCAGTCTCTTCACCTGCCCCCTCCTCTGGCAGTCTCTTCACCTGCCCCCCTCCTCTGGCAGTCTTTTCACTGCCCCTCCTCTGGCAGTCTCTTCCCTCCCCCCTTTTTCTTGGCAGTCTCTTCCCTCCCCCTTTTCTGGCAGTCTCTTCGCCTCCCCCTCCTCTGCAGTCTCTTCGCCTGCCCCCTCCTCTGGCAGTCTCTTCACCTGGCCCCCTCCTCTGGCAGTCTCTTCGCCTGGCCCCTCCTCTGCCAGTCTCTTCGCCTGGCCCCCTCCTCTGCCAGTCTCTTCGCCTGGCCCCCTCCTCTGCCAGTCTCTTCGCCTGGCCCTCCTCTGCCAGTCTCTTCGCCTGGCCCCCTCCTCTGGCAGTCTCTTCGCCTGGCCCCCTCCTCTGGCAGTCTCTTCCCTGGCCCCCTCCTCTGCAGTCTCTTCGCCTGGCCCCTCCTCTGGCAGTCTCTTCGCCTGGCCCCCTCCTCTGGCAGTCTCTTCGCCTGGCCCCCTCCTCTGGCAGTCTCTTCGCCTGGCCCCCTCCTCTGGCAGTCTCTTCGCCTGGCCCCTTCTCTGGCAGTCTCTTCTGCCTGGCCCCTCCTCTGGCAGTCTCTTCGCCTGGCTCCTCCTCCTCTGGCAGTCTCTTCGCCTGGCCCTCCTCTGGCAGTCTCTTCGCCTGGCCCCTCCTCTGGCAGTCTCTTCGCCTGGCCCCTCCTCTGGCAGTCTCTTCGCCTGGCCCCCTCCTCTGGCAGTCTCTTCGCCTGGCCCCTTCCTCTGGCAGTCTCTTCGCCTGGCCCCCTCCTCTGGCAGTCTCTTCGCCTGGCCCCCTCCTCTGGCAGTCTCTTTCCCTGGCCCCCTCCTCTGGCAGTCTCTTTCCCTGGCCCCCTCCTCTGGCAGTCTCTTTCCCTGGCCCCCTCTTATATTAATGTATATATATAGCCCTCTTTGTTTTAGTTAATAGCGTTTCATATTTTGCTATTTCACCTTCCATAACGTTTATCATTCAAACATTTATTAAAGTTTCTCAATTCTATAATTCTCTAAATTGACTCACAATTTCCACCTCTTATATTCCCTATTATCTAGTCTCACCTCCAAGTTTCTAACATTTATTTGAAAAACAACAAATTTAGACTAGGTATTTACTTAAAAAAAAGGTACAATATTTACTCTAGTTCCCCTTTCTCCCTTCAAAATCATTTATCCTTTAATTAATGTTGTTTCACTCAGTGCTAAGATATTTAATGTTTTCTTAATTTTTTTCTCTCATTAAGCTAACTTGGTTCTATAGCATCCAACCATACAGACATTCTCCACTCTGCCACTGATTGCTCTATAACCTGAATCACATATTGCCCTATATACACCACGCTTATAGACCAGGCCTTTCTGAGGAGGGTGTATATTTCGGGAACATATTTCTCCACAATAATTGCACCAGGATTACTTCGTCAAGCATAACATGATGTGCTTTCACGTGACTCATCTGTTTATTAGCCAGAATTGTACATTGTACATTGATTTAGATAGTAACACTTATACTTAATGCTCTTATATTTTTCTCAAAATATAATCTATCCTTCTCGGTGGACGCTTTGTAATTCTTGATTAATAATTAAAGGTTAAATGGAAGGATCCTCTGGGTTTATAATGGGAATATCGTGTCGGTGGAGATTTACCAATTGAATCCAGCAATCTCCTCGCCTTTCCAGCAGGAGGTAAGCATGAAAGCCATTAGTGAAGAAAGTAGGAAAGACATTTTGCTTGGAGAAGTTGCATCATGCCTCTCCAATATTAAATGTCAGTAGTAATGAGGATGATTTATTAGAAATTGAATTTATAAGTGAAATAGATGTGTTTTGGTTATTTTTAACAGCCAAGAGAAAGGTATCTATTGTAACACCACCCCTTTCCTAGTGACGTCATTCAATTGGCATAGCAGCTGTACCTCGAAACCCTCTTAAAAGAACAGAGATACAGACTCAACTCCGTCAAAATAATTTGGTGCTATAATTTAACTCTCACAGGTAAAGTTGTTGGAGATCATCACATACTTAAAGGTAAAGAAGCTGCAGATGAACACCCTCAGGAGGCATTGGAGCTGTTAATCAATACCCTAAAGAGGCACAGGAGCTGTAGTTAACACAATCCAGAGGCATAGGAGGTGTAGATCAATAACCCAAAGAAGCATTAGAGTTATTGATCATTCAACGGAAGATGTAGATACGCTTTGGATCAACATACAATAGAAGCTAGTGATCAGAACTCTCAAGAAAGCCAGAAGTTATAGATCAATGCCCTCTAGAGCGCTTCAGTGTTTTGTCAACTTCACATGGTGTTTCTGTTTGAGGGAATTGTGTGTAGGGGTAGGACCTTCTCTGGGCGGGTTCCTCTCTCATCACAGTATAAATTTTATGAGATTTATCAGTGACACGGAACGGATAATGAATTCGAAAATAGCAATGTGTAAAATTAACCTGGAATGCTTTTAACTGGTTAGTAATTAAAATTGTAATAATATGATTGAATGTTTACGAAAGTAGGAGGTCGTTAATAAAAGAGTAAATTAATTAAAGTTAGCTACAGTATAAGTGTAATGCACTGAATAACCAAACGAATCTCTTACTTATAAAAATCGAGAGGTTCCATGAGCTATAGTTCAACAGAAGAGGCCCAGAACCTGCTAAAATATAATTCGCCCATCAGACGTCCGGTTTTATACATCGCAGACTTTTAAACTTAATATTGTTACGATTTTGACTGCGCAACGTAAATAAAAGTCGTCGTTCCTAAAGGGTAAACGACCTGCCATGTCTAAGGGCATTTATATTATTTAAATTAGAAAAAGAAACTACCACACTCCAGTTCACCTTTACCCAGTACTCACATTAGCTCACTAGCACACTGCTACTAGCGAGTAAAAAAAACAAATATTTATAAAGAATGAGTCTCCATGACACCCCCCCCCCTTCCTTCTACAGGCTGCTCAACCATGCAGGCTGTACAAGTACTTACCCAAAACTTAAACAGGCCTCTGCACACTAGGGCCTTACAGGTAAACATGAGATCACTTAACCCAATAAAATAACCTATGGTATAAACTTACAAAAAAAAAAAAACATTCCTTCAAATACCAAACCTTGCCATATTGCTCCAGCTGCTGCGCTCCACGTACTAACACACACTTTTTCTGCTCTTGTCCTGTCCTGGCTACTCAGGACTAATACGCTTCCGGTTTCAGAACAAATTCCGGTAACTGACATATATGGAGCGTTTTTTATACAATATTCACCATTACACTGTTTAATAATATCTATACAGTAGCTCCTACACAGCCCAGGATCAGTTCGAACCTTCCTCATTCCCGCGCTGAAAGTATGAAGTATTAGGCATCACCAGAAGACTGGTGATGCCTAATACAAGACAATCAGAGAGGTATCTATTGTCTGACTTAACACCTGCCCATGAATGTCAATGTACCCAAGAAGTCTAGCAATTGTAACTGTCAACCCCTGAAAAGACAGAGGGGGTTGAACTTTAATTTCCCGAAGAGATTAAGAAGCAAAATTAAACATTCCCCAGGACTACAGAAGGTAGATGTCAATACCTTCAAGAGTCTAAGGAGCTCTAGAAAACAAGAAGCCTAGCACTTGTTGCTAAACACCTTTACTATTCTCAGCAGCTACATCCTCAAGAAATACAGGAGCTAGAGATCAACACACTCAAGACGCCCAGAAGTAAAAACTCAACTCATTCAAACACTTGATTAATACATTAGATGTGTTTTGATGGTTACGAGAGATCACGGGACTTACACAGTATCCTCCTGTATCCAACAATCAAAACACACTACCTTAACGCAAACAAGAAGGATAGTATCTGTGCCTTAAAACTTAGAAAATCAGGTGAAGCTCAACTTTCTCATGAGTACTCTAAGTTATAACTCTCTTTGCCCTCTTCCCTTCCACGAGTTCTGGAGCTAAGACCAAATACACTCAAAAGGCCAAGGATCTGTAAGTCAACTCTTAACATAGAAGGTGTATATATAAACTTCCATAGAAGTATGGTTGTATATAAACTCTTGCATAGAAGTTGTATATAAACACCTTCAAGAGGTTCAGAAGCTGGAACTCAACTTAATGAATGTCATAATATATAACAATTCAGAAAACAATTGGCTCAACGTGTCCGTATAGACGTTGACTTAAAATTTTCTCGACAATTAGTCCTAGCAAAAAGTGAAAAAAATAATAATAATAGAAGCCTGAAGATTGTCGCAGTTACAGATTATGTGCGTCTGATAATTTTGAAATGTGGAGGTTTTACGAAAACGTCCACCGTCGACGTTGTCGGCCATTGGTAAGGAGCTATTATCAAAGAACGCAAAATTCTATTTTAGATTGGATATATATTTTTTTATAATAATACACAAACACTGTTTACTATGGTATCACATAGTACAAATTAAAACAGATATAATAATAAGAAAAATAATATCAAATAATGTCTGATGGTGGCATCAGAAAAGTTACAGTGCCAAGTGTAACTTAAAATGTATTAAAGTTTAATAATATAGATGCACTACCTTTACTTAGAAGTCCTCAGACTCGACGAACGACCTGGAGTAGCACTTTACAGCAACACAAACCTAAGTGGCATGACTTTATTCTCTACCATATTTAACATCAGTGAACTTAAAGAAAAAAAAAAGAACCGATTAGAGTAAATCGACAGAACATTGTGAAGTATTGATAACATCCAAAGGTACTACCGCTCGATGAATAAAGAAGGTAAAGCACTGCTGTTGGAAGTGTTTTCTCTTTGCGATGAGTTCAGTATCAGTTCACAGTGTTACCCTTTCTTGCCTTTTTAAAGTGTACTGTAGATTCCAGGATGAAAGGTTTATGGCCAGTTTCAGTGAAAGGGATCTAATTGTCTTGAATTCAAAATACCATAAAAGTTGCTTGGCTGGATATTATAAACAGCTGCTGCGCTTCACAAACAAGAGAATACAAAAAGATTTTGAGAAAGGTGTTCATGGTAGTGTTTGTACAACTTGTCATACACAGAACCTCATGTAGCTGAAACCATATTGCTACTTTTGAAGCAAAAAAAAATTAAACACGTTTTACACTGCTCGATACTTCGAGATAATTGTACATATCTAATGAATCTCATACCATGATTAATTAAAACAAGGCAGAGTTAGCATAAGGGTTTCCTTAGAACACTTAAATACGACTATGATGAAGCAATTTGCTGAACCAAAGCTGCAAGCGGGAAATACTGAGGATGAAAGTCACTTTTACTGGATCATACGAATCAGACTGTCATTTCAACGACGTTACATTGTCAATACGTAAAATGATTCTTTTCTGTTCTGACAATAATTCCCGTTCCCCTGGCAACTCTCAAACAGCACGTAGCAGTTCCTACCCACTGCAGTATAAAGTAACAGCAGTGGTTGACGACACAGCGGAAGGAAAAATATCTCATGATAACAAAAGTAGGCCAACACCCCAACCAATGTATGTGTAAATGCAAAAATTAGCAGTCGTGACTTCGTGGACGCTGTTTCAGTTAAGACTATCTCATCTGACGGTTATAGATTTCGTCACACCCACGGCTAAATGGATGTTTGAGAATTATCTTCGGAAACAGAATGAATCTGTCCATTTAAGGTTAGTAAAAAATTGTTTTCAACACACCAGGAACTATCAATCAACGAAGTGAACAAGTCCCTAGTGGACGAAACATTTAACATTAAGATGACATGATGTACCTGCTAGCATCTTTTTTGTGCTACTAAAGAAAGCCTACACCAGGAACGCAGACATTGTCGCATGAGGTGATCGCTGGAAAAGGATGTCTCAGTTTCTCTTCCGGCAAACTGATTCCCAGCTACTACTTTAGTACTTGCCTATTGCAATCACGAGAAACTAACTTTTTACTCTATTTAGATTGTCTAACGTAACGTGCATCAAGGTGCTTCTCGTTGCATCACACCCATTATGCACGCTCGCTGTCAGTTCATGTCTGTATCCCACAGCTAATGAATTCTCTAATGAAGACACGAAAAGTGTCTTCCACAATGGTCATTGGTCACGCACTTAGACAGAAAAAATAGTTATAGACGATGGAGCTGCTGGCCTGATCCAAAACGAAGAATTTCTTAGACGTTGGACAAGTGGATTACATCTAAGTTAGAACTCGGAAAGGACTCTTGCCATGTGGAATGCTAATATACATTACTAAGAGCAGAACAAAAGTACCCAGTATTTATTTGCTCAAATTAGGGCTTTCATTTAAGCACGAGAGAGCGACTATGATAAAGCAATTTGCGTAACCAAATCAGCATGCAAAGTCCGGCGGGAAATTCTGAGGATGAAAATCACATTTACATTTGCCGTGATCGAAGACATGTTAAGCTCATTCACAAAGCAGAGAAATTACTTTTTTTTTTTTGCTCTGGACACTCAAGAAATTCTTGATGCTTCAGTAATTTGTATAATCTGAAGATAAGACAATGCTGGATCAATACAATGCCTGTGTAAGTGAATGATGGGCAAGAACACATTTCTTAATCCATCAAGAAAAATAAACTTCAGCTATTTAATCAGCCGCCTACAAGGAAAGTATTAAAGTCAAAACTGATGTTCATAGGATTTAGAAAAATACTGTGCTCTGTTCTCGAGGCTCTACATTGTTCGTCAAGCACTAGGCAGCAATCATCACAAATTTTTCAAAAATGAGAACCAAGCCAATTCTCAATCAATATCTTTAATGGTATTCTATATTTTGGAATAAAGTTCGATCTCAACTGCCTAGAAAACTTGTCAGACAGCGGGGGTCCAGAGACATGTGTTATCATTATTGCAAGACGTTTCTGCAAGAATTAGTGAGAGCTGTAAGCTGAGCATTATCTGCTTCCATCATCAGCTCTTAAGCGACACAGAAATAATTATTAAAACAAAAACAAAACATACATACCTAATATCTCGCAAGCGTTGTGTCCCACGATGTGTTGTAAAACTGCTCTTACCTAAAAGGGTAAAAAAAAAAAACATCAAGATATGGAATGTTCATCATTTATTTTTCAAATCTGCATTAAAAACCTAAGGCATATATCCATACTATTGCAATTAAAGATACACATTCATTTTTTTTTTACCTTATCATGGTGGAAGACAATATACTGGTACAGCTTGGCACTGCCAAGATTGAGGCCAGTTAATCCATTACCTGAAACAATATTAAAATTGACTATTACAAAATATTTTAAATTACTCTTTCTAAAACTGGATATGCAATGGAACATTGGTGTTATTCAGAACTTATATTGGTGTAACAATAAATACATTTTAAGTACATCAATGAAAAAAATTACCATCGGTATTCCAAATATTCTTCCTATTAGTTTTTTTCCCTTCCTCAATGAGATGGGGGGGGGGAGGGCAAGTAGAATTTTGCTGTTTTGGGCGTCCCTTTCACAATCATTGGCAGTCAACAAAAATAGTTTGTCTGGCTAAATTTGGCCTGAGGGACACATCTCACCCACCCCTAGTTGAAGTATTATCATTAAAATTTATAAAGGAAGTCTA
>WNWK01007998.1:0-88361 GCA_009830355.1 Cherax destructor | reverse complement strand
ATCCACGAGCCACTGGGCGGACAAAAGAGAGGGGGGCCGGATATCCCCCCAAGCATACCGCCGGCCACCACCCCGGAACAAAAGGGGCCCCGAGATACCCCGTCGCCCGAAAGATACCCAAGGCCACCCCGGGTGACCGGAGGGATCGGACATCCCCAGGCGATCCAGACCCCCACGGCAAACTACACCACCGCCAAGGACCTCAACGGAAGGGGATGGACCACGATACCCTTCCCTACCTAGGAACTAGAATGCCTGAGAGAGAAGCTCCCAGGGTAAAACTGGGAAGGAAATAAGGGAGGGATGAGGAGGAGGAGGAGGAAAGGGAAAAGGAGGATGGGGAAGATGGGAAAAGGGGAGGGGATTGGGGGTAATTAGGTTCGGTCTGAGGAAGAAGACCAAGAGGTCCACCTCAGACCGATAGCCTCTTTACCTCGTCAAGGAGCCCCAAAGAGGAACAGCTGGGAGACCACCCGCCTTCCCAGGCAACCCCTCCCCAACAACACCCCACCATCCCAGCATTCGTATTCCAACGCCCAAGCCAGCTGTTTGTCAAGAATAAGAGAGTGAATTGTGTTTTGATCTTTAAATTACTATATCTTGTATCTGCAAGCAATCATGTCACCCAGTAGGCATACCAGTGTTGCTCAAAGTGGCAAGAAAATGTTTAAGCATTTATTAAGTCTTAGAATTAACAAAGAAAAAGATATTAGACAAGACATACCTGTGGCTGTAATGAAGTGTTATTTGTACAATAAAAGATGTAAACATAAGTTTGTGACTAACTTACTGAATGACTTGACTGACTGACTTACTGAATGACTTACTGACTGACTTACTGAATGACTTGACTGACTGACTTACTGAATGACTTGACTGACTTACTGAATGACTTGACTGACTGACTTACTGACTGACTTACGACTGACTTACTGAACTGACTTGACTGACTGACTTACTGAATGACTTGAATGACTGACTTACTGAATGACTTGACGGGACTTACTGAATGACTTGACTGACTGACTTACTGAATGACTTGACTGACTTACTGAATGACTTGACTGACTGACTTACTGAATGACTTGACTGACTGACTTACTGAATGACTTGACTGACTGACTTACTGAATGACTTGACGGGACTTACTGAATGACTTGACTGACTGACTTACTGAATGACTTGACTGGACTTACTGAATGATTTGGGACTGACTGCTTACTGAATGACTTGACTGACTTACTGAATGACTTGACTGACTGACTTACTGAATGACTTGACTGACTTACTGAATGACTTGACTGACTGACTTACTGAATGACTTGACTGACTTACTGAATGACTTGACTGACTGACTTACTGACTGACTTACTGACTGACTTGACTGACTGACTTGACTGACTGACTTACTGAATGACTTGAATGACTGACTTACTGAATGACTTGACTGACTTACTGAATGACTTGACTGACTGACTTACTGAATGACTTGACTGACTTACTGAATGACTTGACTGACTGACTTACTGAATGACTTGACTGACTGACTTACTGAATGACTTGACTGACTGACTTACTGAATGACTTGACTGACTTACTGAATGACTTGACTGACTGGCTTACTGAATGACTTGACTGACTTACTGAATGACTTGACTGACTTACTGAATGACTTGACTGACTGACTTACTGAATGATTTGACTGACTGACTTACTGAATGACTTGACTGACTTACTGAATGTCTTGACTGACTTACTGAATGACTTGACTGACTGACTTACTGAATGACTTGACTGACTGACTTACTGAATGACTTGACTGACTGACTTACTGAATGACTTGACTGACTGACTTACTGAATGACTTGACTGACTGACTTACTGAATGTCTTGACTGACTTACTGAATATCTTGACTGACTTACTGAATGACTTGACTGACTCAGTATTACTGAATGACTTGACTGACTCAGTATTACTGAATGACTTGACTGACTTAATGAATGACTTGACTGACTTACTGAATGACTTGACTGACTGACTTACTGAATGATACTGAATGACTTAACTGACTTACTGAATGGACTGACTTACTGAATGACTTGACTGACTTACTGAATGACTTGACTGACTTACTGAATGACTTTATTAAAGTTAGAGACACTCAGTACAACCATCGACTTCAGTTCCAGAATCTCTATCCACCTCAGCCCAGTAGGGCCACAGCATAACTCTCCACTCTCTTCACAATCATCCACAAACATCAGCACCCACAATTTAAGGTAAATACTATTATTTCTGTTACATTTGTAGTGTTAAGCAGTAAAAACAACATAATACATCACGATAATGAACTACAATTACATATTCTCTTTTATATTTGTAAGATCTGTTGGTCTAAAAAAACTTGTTTGGCTTTTTGGGGACTCTCAGGAACGTAACCCTATTTTTCCCATAAGTTCTTTTAATTATCTAACACGGTTTTAGCTAACACGACGTTTTCAGGAACGTAACTACCGTGCTAAATGAGGGCCTACTGTACTGTGTATAAGTGAATTACTGAATTTATTTTGTGTTAACCAAGTGAATTTAATTTGCAAAGACTACATATTTTACTGTGTGAATTTTATTGTATTTTACTCAATTTAATTGGTGATTTGCACCAGAGACCAGCTTAAGTCCTGTAATTATTTACTGAGGTGTACAGGGAGTTGCTAGGTTAAGCTTTCATAACAACAATATACATTTAGTTGGGTTTGAGGGCTAACAGTGTACATTTTAATTGAGTCAAGTCAATATAAGTAAAGTCGTTAAGCTTGTTGAGGAACTTTGGGAATCACTTATTCTCACCTAATACCGTATCATGCTGTAGGGTGGGCTAATTAAAGTATAAATTAGTGACGAACTCTTAACTGAACCACAACAATGATGGAGAAGAATCAGAGAGTACCTGTCCCAGCTCTAATCCAGCTAAAGCGATCTATGAACGCCCACAAGGGACGCATACTCAAGGCATGTAAGGAGTGCCGAGATATCAGACAAACCAAAGATGTAGACTGTCAAGATCTAAGAAAGTGCTTAGAGCTTTTAGAGGGAAAGCTAGGAGCCTTTGAGACAGCCTATCTACGTTATGAGGCAGAAGCCTATGCATCAGGTGAGTCTGAGGAAATTGTTGAAGCTGTTCAGGAGGAATACGAGCAGCACGCTGCTGAATGTAAAGTGGAGATGAGGCTCTGCAAAAAGTTAGTGAAAACATTGAAGACTGATATAGCAGAGACAACAAATAATAGTATAGGGTGCACAGGCCACCACAGTCCTCCTAGTGTGTTACCCAGATTGCCTACATTGAATTTACCAATGTTCGACGGAACCTCGACAGAGTACATTGCTTTCTGGGATCAGTTTAAATCCCAGATAGATGACAGGGATGATTTGTCAGATGCCACCAAACTACAGTACTTATGTTCACAGCTCAAGGGTAAAGCCCTGGACTTGATCTGGTATTACCAAACCATTGATATTATTATATGCATGCCAAGGATCAACTAAAGAATGCGTATGGCAACACAGAGGAGATAATGATAGCTATATTTTATCGATTGTCCGATCTTGAGGTTTGCCGTCATGACCGTCAGAGCTTAGAGAAGTTCTGAATCGAAGTCATGAGCTTGACAAATAGTCTCAAAGATTTACATGATTGGGGTAGATCAGAATGGATGGTCAGTCAGACGATTCAGAGGAAACTAGCTAGCATTACAGTACATGAGTTACATTTGAAGTATAGGACTAACTGGTTCACAGTACAACAGATTGCTGAGGGGTTGGGCGATATCGTGATTCACGTGAGTATAGGTGAGAGAGAAGAGTCACCACTATCATCACATAAACAAACAGTTAGTTACTCAGAAAACTCGGGAGATCAATTTAAAGCTCATAAAACTAACATTGGGGTGTACTATGGCAAAGAAGTGTCTAAGACAAGGACCTCTAAGCAGACCCTCAGAGACACTCGTACCAGAATATGCGTGTTCTGCGAAGGCGAGCACACTAGCACGAGTTGCCCTCGGTATGCAACACTGAGCAGTAGGCGGCAGAGACTAAAGGAGTTGAAGCTATGCTTAAGGTGTTGTGGGGGACATGAGACAGAAGATTGCCAGTCACATCTTTCGGAGTGCTATAACTGCCGGAAAGGTAAGAACCATACTGCACTATGTCCCAATAATTTAAGGGAACCCCAGGCTAGTAGGGACGTGTCTCCAGTAGAGATAGAAAGCGAGTCTGATCCTGAAGTGGTAGCCAGCGTGATTAGTGTGGGCAAAGTCTCTAATCTGAGTGAGAAACACAGAGTTGCTGCCGTACCTTGAGTCATGGCAGGGGTTGTGAATGGGAACAGATCCGAAACAACCCGATTATTCTTTGACTCGGGAGCACAAGTGTCCATGGTAACAGAGAAGTTGGTGGCTAAGTTAAAGTTGAAGGCCACCGACAAAGTTAATGCGACATTGGGAGGTGCTATAAGTCAGGGCCCACCCAAGTCTTATGATGTTGTGGATGTCACTGTTAAATTGGGTAGACATCGCAGAAATATTACAGCTTTGGTAGTAAAGACGTTACCTGCGGCAATTATGACCAGAGGTCTTGCAGCAGCAACCAAGCGATTGAAAGACATTGGTGTGAAGCTGGCAGACCAGGACATTACCACTGACACAGTCAGAAATGTAGGTATACTGGTGGGAGCCAACTATCTAGATGACTTCCTGTCTAAACGACAGACTGTTAAGGAAGGAATTGGTTTATACAGATCCCCAGTAGGATATATCATCGGTGGCAGAATTCCTAATGAATTCCCTGCAACGTCAGAGAGGGTGGAAGCTAACACCACAATAGCTGGGGAGTAGTGATAATGAATGTTAGTGTACGCGATGAACCGCCAGGTAAGCCAAACCAAGTAGGGAGTGACGAACACTTAGCCACCTTGGGGAGACGCTTTTATGGGGTACCTAAAGAGGGAGATAGATTGTCATTAAACCCAGGGAACCTCATATCAGTGGGAAGAAGAGCTTCCAGGGCATATGGGCCACTGGGTGGGAAAGTACGAAGCTGCTCAGACAAGGCTAGACGTGTGAAAGACAGTAAAGTTAAAGGGAAGGGTGTTAAGACCACCGGAACCCACAAGTTTACACCCCCAGCGGTCCACACGGTGGAAACAGGACAGTCGGAGTTAGACCAGAGTCTGCTCGACGAGAGTGACTGGACGGCACTCGTGTCCAGGGCCCGCCGTAAGGGCTTGCAGAAGGTGAACTTGATGTAGACTTAACTTCTACCTTTGCCGGTGGGAGGATGTGGAAACTTTTTGAGTCACTCAAGTTCCACAGGGTAAGTGAGCCGTTTGGAGCCTTAATCATACCACGGATCGGTCCTCGGAGTTTATGAACACACACACCCAACCAAACAAACCTACACATTCAAGTTGGCAGAGGTAACAATTGTATACTAATTGATAGATTTATTCTCCTAGGAAGGCCTAGGTAAGTTTGTACAGTTAGTAACTAATATTAGGATTATTAAGGCAACATTAGATATTAATAATGTAGTTCTAGCACCTTAATATAGGTAGATATAGGCCTGAATAGGTGAGCATTAGGTTATGTTAGCCAAAGAGAAATGGCAATCCCTTGCGGAGGTCAAGCAGTGTGAGACTCACGACGCATGACTTGCGTACTTACCAGACCAGACTTCAACCAGAGAACAAGTGCTGCGACCAGTGCAGCATTCCCCACATTACTTCCATCTGTCCTGGGGGCCCAGAGGAGATATATCCTGAAGTACTGCGGATATCTCTCTCCATCCAGACCCATTACAATAAGACTAGACTTCCTTTCTCTCAGTATCTGGCCAGTTTTCTGGGGGAAATGTTAGCGAGTTATCTGTGGGTCTTAAGCGGATGGACGCTTTGTATTGGTAAGTACCAGCGTCGTCTCTTAAGTTCAAGTCTGGAAGCTAGTGTCCCATACTGCTTAGATATTACTCAGAGGATAACCCCCTTTTGAGTTTGGGAATTATGAGTTTAGAGCAAGACACTAATACCACTTAATTTTGCAGATTAAGATCTTCCCTACACATGGTGTTTGGAGGGGGTTATAGCTTAGGAAGACTAGGAGACACCTTTCCACTCCATCAAGTAAGTTAAACCCTTTCATAATCGTGCATGTAGTGGGGAATTCTTTCGGCTGCAGTTAGCTAGAAATTTGTCCCATAGCCACTTGTAAGTCTGAGAGAAACGTCTCAGAGTGTCGGTGTCAACAGTGCTTGCCCAGAGTGCAGGTTACAAGAAGGCAGTCCCAAGACAAGTTTTTATACACATGTCGCTAGCCATAAGTTCCTCTGACAAGTCCGACTCAACCAGTGACTTCTCCGGCGTAAACATCCTGTCAAAAGCACTTGTAATGTCTTCGTGACAGTAGTTTGACATCCTTTACTACTTAGGCAAATTCCTTTGAAGAATTCTCTTTAGGATCACCCGTGACCGTAGCGTCACCCGTCACTCCAAGAGTAGCTCTTACAGTTTTTTCCTCATCTCCACTGAACACTGGTTCCAGAGGACCAGAGGTGATAACCTCATACCACACACAGTTTCTATAAAAGCTTGAACAAATACAAGTTTTGTTTCTCTCATTTCCCAAATTACTTAGCGAGCTCATTACTCCCGAATTTTTCAGTCTCACCAAAATGACTAAAAGGTTCTTGGTCTCAATACTAAGGGCAAAAACAACACCAATAGTGCTTACTCCCGTCGTGTGGATGCTCAGGACCCTGGGCTACAGGTACTGAGAGGACCCTGGGCTACAGGTACTGTGAGGACCCTGGGCTACAGGTACTGCGAGGACCCTGGCCTACAGGTACTGTGAGGACCCT
The DNA here is from genome assembly GCA_009830355.1 of Cherax destructor. Classification (NCBI taxonomy): domain Eukaryota; kingdom Metazoa; phylum Arthropoda; class Malacostraca; order Decapoda; family Parastacidae; genus Cherax; species Cherax destructor. The sequence continues at coordinate 81,447 of WNWK01007998.1, read as the reverse complement.
GGCCTACAGGTACTATGAAGACCCTGGGCTACAGGTACTGCGAGGACCCTGGGCTACAGGTACTGCGAGGACCCTGGGCTACAGGTACTGCGAGGAATGTCCAACAACAGAGAGGGAGACAAATCAATCCCCAGAGCTCCAACCATATAGGGAGTCACTTACCAAGAAAAAGTCCAAAATCACTTTTTTCACTCTGCCCAATAATGGTGTCGCCAATACCAATAGTAATGGGGAAGAGACAGTTCCTTATACCCCGTAGTTGCTTGTATTCTGGGCGAGTGGTAAGTGAGAGCCAAACATCAGTAGCCATCCTTGCTGTTCTAGTGATTTCTTTTTCCTTGGATCAAAATCCTGGACAGGCCCCCACTTGTTACAATCCTTGGCCTGTAGACCACTAGTTAGTTTAGCGGTTATCGTAACAACAGTACAGAGTGCTAGGAATTATCAAAGTACAACGCGAAATGAGATCTTTAAAGGTTTTTCCAGATTTTATTTAATAATATACTAAGATATTTAGGACACTTAGTAAAATAAAATAATCTCATAACCTCCTTACTCTTAGGAGAGTATACACACTATAGTATAGTACTTTACTTTCACTCACATATAAGCACCCCAAGTTACATTTGTCTGTACAGTCTTAATATAATAATACGTAAAGAGGATATATAAAAAACTTCCTCTGAATTACAACACTTCACAATGTCAATAACGTCAATGTCAATAACGAGTTAGAGTTTATCACTAGACTTAAGCAAAGAATCACTACACTGAAGGTCACTATCACTGTTTCCATACGAGTCACAACTCGCTAGTGATCCATAGTTCCGAAGTCTATTCTGTAGATAGAACTTGAGGAAATAAGAGCCTCTGAAGATATGCTCACCATCCCAAAGGTGAGAGAACTGAAGAGTCTCAGAGCTTCAGAGGGTATGCTCACCACACCAAGGGTGAGAGAACTGAAGAGTCTCTGAGAGCCTCTGAGGGTATGCTCAACGTACCAAAGGTGAGAGAACTGAGAGTCTTCTATGGTATGCTCACCGTACCAGGGGTGAGAGAACTCAGTTTCGGAGAACCTCAGAGGGTAAGCTCACCATACCAAAGGTGAGAAAACTGAAGAGTCTGAGAGCTTCAGAAGGTATGCTCACCATACCAAGGGTGAGAGAACTGAAGAGTCTGAGGGTATGCTCACCACACCAGGGGTGAGAGAGAACTGACCTGAGTAGAGCGCCTAGGTTTGACCTCTACTCGGTATATAAGGGGGAGGGGACAAACGAGCTGCTCAATACTTCACCCCTTACCTTTAAGTCTCCTACCTAAACACATACATAACTAATATTGAGTCATATAATATTAAGAGAAAAACCTTGTTTTTTCATTAAACTATGACAGGGCATAACACTCTATGAACCCCTTAAATTCACTCACAAACTTTTCAGCTGCACGTTTGTCTGAGCTCGCTGCCTCACCATGTCTCACAACACTGTGTATGCCACTACGTTTTTTAAACCTCTCAAACCAGCCTCTGCTGGCTTTAAAATCACTTTCCTCACCACTGGTTCCAGGCATTGTCTTGAGAAGATCTGCGTGCAACTTCCTTGCCTTTTCACAAATTATCACCGTGGAAATACTATCACCTGCTATCTGTTTATTGTTTATCCACACCATCAACAACTTCTGAACCTCATCTACTGTTTTCGATCTCTTTTTCGTTAACATATCAACCCCTTTTGCAACATTAGCTTCCTTGATCTCATTTCTCTTTGCCAGGATAGTGCCGATAGTAGATGCATTTTTCTTGTACATCCTGGCAAGCTCACTCAGACATACGCCAGTCTCATATTTTTCTACAATCTCTTTCTTCAGTTCGATAATGTTCCTCACTCTCTTTACCACAGGGGTGCCACTAGGAAGCTTCTTTGGACCCATGGTGACTTATTTCACAGTGACAATCACTGAACCAGCAATAAACACAACAAAAGTACGTATTGTGAATGTTTAAAAGAGTGTGCTGGGTAATGTTCTCTCAAGTGTAAACAACGCTTGACTGGCATCCTGTCCGCCTCACCGTGCAAGCGCGGGGCAGGCGGACAGGTCTGGTACGGTTCGCTACACGAGTAAATGTTCGCTACACGAGAAAAATATTTTGCGAAAAAAGCTTTCATTACACAATTTTTTCGTTATGTGGTACTTTCATTAGTCGGGGTACCACTGTATTTGAAAAAAAAAATAAAAAAAAAAAATAAAAGAAAAAGTACAGTGGACCCCCGGTTAACGAACACCTCGGAAATCGTACAATTATGTAAGTATAATATTGTAAAGTGCTTGTGGAAGTGTATTTTTGGGGGTCTGAAATAGACTAACCTACGTGACATTATTTCTTAAGGAAGTAAATTCGTTCGGTAATGGCACTTAAGCAGGCTTCTGGGATGAAGTTTTTTTGTTAACCGGGGGTCCACTGTACAAAAAAAGAAAATAAACTCTTACCAGGTGACCGGCAGTCGGCGATGTTGCCATAAGCGGTTCAATTTCTGTCAACTTCACGCCTTCATATCTTGGTAAGTACATATTGATCGCAAAAATTATTTTTTTTTAGCCCATAACACTCAGAAAAAAAAAAACTATCATTTCATATGAAAAAATATTGTTTTTTTTTAATATTTTTCGACCCTGAGAACGAGTTTGGGAGAGGGCCTCTCAACCCTGAATGGGTTAATGCTGAGACGCATCACTAACCCCTTTACAATGAACTTTTATAATTCTTCCATTTTCCTCTTGTTTTTCCTCTTCCAAGAGGAAAAAATAACAGGAAATTTGTACAAATATGTAGTCTTGGAGACTGAAAGCTAGTGTACTGAGTGGCTGTAAGAAGGAGATTAAGATGCTTGATGCTGAGACGCTGCGTTACCCGTTCATGACCCAAGTTCTCGTACAGTATACAATAACAACTTGTCAGAGAGCCAGTCGTAACTCCGAGTTGTCGGTAAATGAGTACGTCGGTAAGTGAGGAGAGGCTGTACATTATAATTTACACCTGGAAAATCCTAGAGGGATTAGTCCCAAAACTGCAGACAGAAATCACTTCCTATGAAAGCAAAAGACTCGGCAGGTGGTGCAACACTCTCCCAATAAAAAACAGGGGCGCCATGAGTACACTAAGAGATGGCAGTGTCAGGAGCCCAGGACTGTTCAACTGACTCCCAGCATACATAGAGAATTAACAATAGACCCTTGGCTGTCTTCAAAAGGGAGCTGGACAGACACCTAAAGTCAGTACCTAACCAGTCAAGCTATGGTTCTTACACTGGATTGTGGTTAGCAGTAACAGCCTGGTTGATCAGGCCCTGATCCACCTCGAGGCCTGGTCATAAACCAGGCAACAAGAGCACTGACTCCCCCGGAACACCCTCTAGGTATATTTCAGGAATGATTCTTATGTATTAATTAAAGTTTTTGAGAAAAGTCCTTCACAGACTCTGAACACTGATATTTATCTCCAGAATGAGTTCTCATATGATTTACTAAACGAGATTTTCTAGAAAAGTTTTTCAGACATTCTGAACACTGATATGGTTTCTCTCCAGTATGAGTTCTCAAGTGAATTACTAAATCAGGCTTTCGAGAAAAGTCTTTCAGACATTCTGGACACTGATGTGGTTTCTCTCCAGTATGGATTCTCATGTGACTTACTAAATCTGATTTTCTATAAAAGTCTTTCAGACATTCTGAACACTGATATGGTTTCTTTCCAGTATGAGTTCTTGTGTGACTTACTAAATCAGACTTTTGAGAATAGTCTTTCAGACATTCTGGACATTGATATGAATTCTTTCCTATATGAGTTCTCATGTGTCTTACTAAATCAGACTTTTGAGAGAAGTCTTTCAGACATTGTGGACACTGATATGGGTTCTCTCCAGTATGAGTTCTCATGTGTCTTACTAAACTTGATTTCTCAGAAAAGTCTTTCAGACATTCTGAACAATGATGAGGTTTCTCTCCAGTATGAGTTCTCATGTGTCTTACTAAACTTGATTTTTCAGAAAAGTCTTTCAGACATTCTGAACACTGATGTGGTTTCTCTCCAGTATGAGTTCTCATGTGACTTACTAAATCAGACTTTTGAGAATAGTCTTTCAGACATTCTGGACACTGATATGGGTTCTCTCCAGTATGAGCTCTCATGTGTCTTACCAAACTTGATTTTTCAGAAAAATCTTTCAAACATTCTGAACACTGATGTGGTTTCTCTCCAGTATGAGTTCTCCTGTGAGTTACTAAATGTGATTTTCTAGAAAAGTCTTTCAAACACAATGAACACCGATATGGTTTCTTTCCAGAATTAGTTCTCATGTGACTTACAAAATTAGACTTTTCAGAAAGTCTTGCAGACATTCTGAACACTGAAATTAAATTGTTGAACCTGTTTCTGGTGCCAGGATGACCTGCCGTATTGACACTACAAGTGACAGTCTTGGGTGCCAGGATGACCTGCAGTATTGACACTACAAGTGCCAGCCTCTGGTGCCAGGATGACCTGCAGTATTGACACTACTAGTGCCAGCCTCTGATGCCAGGATGACCTGCAAAATAAAAAAAAATAATCTTATTATAACTATTATTATTATTATTATACAGTATTCACAAAATGTGTCACACCTGTATGGAACTATCAGTAACAGGAAGTTCACACCTGAGAGGAACTATCAGTAAGAGGAAGTTCAGTATAGCCAGAGTTTAATGCATCTCACTTAAACAAAATGGAAATGCTCAACAAAATCATCTGCAACAATTAATTAAGACACAATTGTTTGTTTACATTAATGACAATACAATCTCGTCTTTGTCCACCACAATCACCATTACTGGCCATATGCTGCCATATTAGTTTGTTAAACTGAAACGATACTGAGATGACTGAACTTATGAAGTAACAAGGAAAGTCAGACTTGAGCCAGTAAGTCAGTTTCAGTCAAAAAGTCTTTAGAGTCTGCACTTGAAGTAAGACTTGCATAAAGGAAAAGTGAAAGCAAAAAGATGCTGTAAAACAGACCAGAAACCTAATTCTGTGTTCTTTAACCCTTTCGGGGTTTCGGCCGTACTAGTACGGCTTACGCGCCAGGGTTTTCCATGTACTAGTACGCATAAATTCTAGCGGCTTCAAATCGAGGGGGAGAGAGCTGTTAAGCCTGCATGTGATAAAATGGGTCTATGTGGTAAGTGTGTGCAGTAGGAAAAAAAATCTATGCACCCCCATTGCATTGTGGGAGTGGTAATTCAGTGCACCTTTGTCACCAAGCCATGCGGTAAGGAATACCTCACTCTGGCAGTGTGAGTGGTAGGGAAGGCAGTGCGGGGGGGGGTGGGGAAGACAGTGGGGTGGGTGGGGAAGACAGTGGAATGGGTGGTGAAGACAATGGGGTGGGTGAGGAAGACAATGGGATGGGTGGGGAAGACAGTGGAATGGGGTGGGTGGGCAAGACAGTGGGGGAGAAGGCTGGCTGGCTGGCTAGCTAGCTGGCTCTGTCACACAGGTAAACATAAATACATAGTGTAAATAACCTAGGATAAATACATAGTGTAAATTACATAGGATAAATACATAGTGTAAATTACCTAGGATAACCCAAAAAATCCAGACTGGCAAATAATATGTATCAGGACTCAGATGTGGCAGTGTTGGTTCACTAGTGACTGTCTCTGAGACAGAGAGAGACAGAAAAAGAGAAAAAGCAGACATACAGATAAAACAGTGAAAACAAATAAAGGGAAGGCAGTGTACCCTCATTTGTCAAATGTCATCACTCTCATTAGTTTAGTGATAAGACGAGGCTAACCCCTCATCAAATGTCACTCCTGGCAGGGAGGGAGGCAGGCAGGGAGGGAGGCAGGCAGGGAGGGAGGGAGGCAGGCAGGGAGGGAGGCAGGGAGGGAGGCAGGCAGGGAGGGAGGCAGGCAGGGAGGGAGGCAGGCAGGGAGGAAGGGAGGCAGGCAGGCAGGCAGGGAGGGAGGCAGGCAGGGAGGCAGGCAGGCAGGGAGGCAGGCCTGCCTGTCTGTCTGTCACACAGGTACACATAAATACAATTATACATAGTGTAAATTACCTAGGATAACCCAAAAAATCCAGACTGGCAAATAATATGTATCAGAACTCAGATGTGATGCAGTGACTACTATTCCTCTCTCTGAGACAGAGACAAACAGATAGACAGACAAACAGATATAGACAGACAGATAAAACAATGAAAACAAATAAAGGGAAGGCATTGTACCCTCATTTGTCAAATGTCATCACTCTCATTAGTTTAGTGGTAAGACGAGGTTAACCCCCTCGTCAAATGTCACTCTGGCTTGCTGGCTGGCAGGGAGGGAGGCAGGGAGACAGGCAGGCAGAGATGGAGGGAGGGAGGGAGGCAGGGAGGCATGCAGACAGGGAGGCAGGCAGGCAGGCAGGCAGGCAGGCAGGCAGGCCAGCCTGCCTGCCTGCCTGTCTGTCTGTCTGTCACACAGGTACACATAAATACAATTATACATTGTGTAAATTACCTAGGATAACCAAAAAATCTAGACTGGCAAATATGTATCAGGACTCAGATGTGACGCAGTGACTGCTATTCTCTCTCTCTGATACAAAGAGACAAACAGATAGACAGACAGACAGAGACAGACAAACAGATACGTATAGACAAACAGATATAGACAGACAAAACAGTGAAAACAAATAAAGCAAAGGCATTGTACCCTCATCAAATGTTAGTACTAATTAGTTTAGCGATAATAAGATAAGAGGATGCTCACCACTCATCAAATGTCACTGCTGTAATTACATTAGTGATAAGACTGACACACATGTCTTATTATTATTATTATATTCTCCAGTGTATCCTAGGTAATTTACACTGTATAATTCTATTTATGTGTTCCTGTGAGATAGAGACACAGACAGACAGACAGACAGACAGACAGACAGACAGACAGTCAGTCAGTCAGTCTGCCAGCCAGCTGGTCAGCCAGCTAGCCAGCCGGCTGGCCATCCATCCATCCACCCAGCCAGCTGGTCAACCAGCAAGCCAGCTGGCTGGCCATCCATCCATCCAGCCAGCCAGCTGTTCAGTTGGTCAGCTAGCCAGCCAGCCAGCTGGTCAGCAAGCCAGTCAGCCAACTGGTCAGCCAGCCGGCTAGCTGGTCAGCCAGCCGGCTAGCTGGTCAGCCAGCAATCCAGCCAGCCGGCTGGCCATCCATTTAGCCAGCTGTTCAGCCAGCCAGCCCGCCAGCCAGCCAGCCAGCTGGTCAGCCAACCACCCAGCAAACCAGCTGGTCAGCTGGTCAGCCAGCCAGCCAGCTGGTCAGCCAGCTTGACATCCAGCAAGCCAGCCAGCCAGCCAGCCAGCCAGCTGGCCATCCAGCCAGCCAGCTGTTTAGCCAGCCAGCCAGCCAGCAGTTATTGTGTAGTATACAAGGAGTGTATATATACAAAATATGGTTTATATTGGTCTCACAGGACATAAAAGTTACTTGACAAAATAAAATGTTAAAAAATAAAAGAAAAAAGTATAAAAAAATAAATAAACTATTACCGGGTGACAGGCAGTCAACTTCAAGCCTCTATATCTCAGTAAGTAATGATCGCCTAAAAATTTTTTAGCCTATTAGATTTATAATACTTTATTTAGACATGGTACAATGATACATGGTTGGGTAGACAAGATACATAGGTATTAATGAGATGTACATGCCAAAAGCCCTAATATGGTGTGCATTGCGGGCATTCTTAGGACTACTTAATTGTAGACTACATGGTAAAAAGTTATGGTTGATAATTTATAAAATAAGTATAATTGTGTATCTAAGTTATAAAGTTTGAATATAAGTTGAACATATTTAATTGTAGCAATGCTACTAATTGAGTGAGATAACAATTTAAAACAATTAATTGCATTGCAGTTACAGTTTACGTGGTCATTATAATGTAAATGTTATGGAAATAGTTAGCTTAGTATGTATTATTCATAACAGGTTTTTACATTCAAGTGATTAATCAGGTTTTTACATTTAAGTGATTATTCTACTTTGTTGGGAATGTCTGATATTGAGCACTTAGGTTTGGGTGAGAAGGTGGTTTTTTAGCATCGTTTTGAATTGGGGTACAGGCAGGGTTTCTTTGGCAATGACAGGTAATGAATTCCAAATTTTCGTGCCTTTTATATGCATTGAGTTTTTACATAGTGTTAGATGGACACGGGGAACATCGAGGAGTGATCTGTGTCTAGTGTTATGGTCATGTGTCCTGTTAAAATTGGTAAGGAGAAGTTTGAGTGGTGGGTTAATATTTGCATAGAGTGTTCTATGTATGTAATAGGTATGTAATAGGCACATTAAAAAGTATGGATGTCTTGTATGGTGAGTAAGTTTAGGTTTTTGAATATTGGTGGAGTATGTTGTCTGGAGTGTGAATGTGTTATCATTCTAACTGCTGCCTTTTGTTGTGTTATTAGTGGTCTAAGATGAGTTATTGATGTAGAGCCCCATGCGCAGATTCTATCATTTCATAAGAATTTTTTTTTTTTTTTTTAAATTTGCGACCCTGAGAACGAGATTCGGAGAGGGTCTTGCAACCCCAAAAGGGTTAACCCTTTGGAGGTCCAAGGGGTCTCTCTGAAACTCGTTCTCAGGGTCCACGAATTTAAAAAAAAAAAAATATTTATTTCTTATGGAATGATAGAGAATCTTTTTCCGATCATAATGCCACAAAAATTATGAAATTTGATCGAAAACTAATGAAATTATGCTTTCGCGAAGTTAGCGTTAGCCATGACACTTACGCATCGGTGATTTCGCCCACTTTGAGCCCTATTTTTGGCACATTCCAATGTTTCAGTCTACTAAAATTATAGCTATTTCGCTAGAACTCCATTTCTTCTATCGATTGAGTACAAGAAACTGCCTATTTACCAATTTCAACTACCCAAAATAGTGGTCAGAAAATGGCAATTTTGCCAATTTCACACAAATTTCAAACGATGCCAATTTCAAAATAGGGTCCATAATAAACAAGGCAGACACTCCTGGCACTAAAATAAATCTTCTCTGTTCATTAGTCACGTCTCCAGGCCCCTCTTACATTACTTTTGCATTCCATTTTGAATTTTTATTCTTACAAAAAATAGAAGATGTACTGTTATGTATACAACTGCATCACTGTAAAAATGGTATAAATAATATCAGCGCACTTGTGCAAGAATATTAGACTCTCCAGTTGATGTGTATTGGATGCATGGTGTGATTTGTTTACCCCTGAACATCGGCCAAAATCGAAGATTTTCGCTACTTTGCGCTCAGTTTCAAGGTACTTGTCATCGTGAAACCAGTCAAAATGATCTCTATTTCTGTAATATATCATCTATTCTATAAAATGAGACTAAGAAAACGAGAATACAAGCATAAATACCATACGAAAATAGACTGCAAAGTCGCTGTTTTAAACCAAAAAACACGGTCAGTTTTTTTTCCTCATTATGCACTGTGTGGTGCAGGAATTTTTTTATACTAAGCACACTGACCACACAGACCCATTCTATCACATCTAGGCCTAACAGCCTGTTCCTGCTTGATTTAAGAACCCTAGAATTTAGGCGTACTAGTACGTCAATAACCACAGTGCATAAAACGTACTTGTACAACCATAACCCCGAAAGGGTTAATAAGTGGAACAATTAATACAAAAGTTCAAGTGTCAATGGAACTCAAAATGTCTCCCAGAGGCACATTGAGTACCTTTTCATGTGACAACAAAGTGAGACCTGAGTGGCTAATACACAGCTGTGTGAGACCTCTCTCCCAAAAACAACAACAATGTTGACCAACAACTGAACTATGCTTTTATCAAGAATAGTTTGCTGTTCACTAACCACGGTTAATATTAATCCCATAGAACACGTATGTTCTGAGACAAAACTGGAAAAGTGTGAATAGGTCACATCTCCATGAGAAATGGACAGGTCCTGGACTGTGAAATATGAAGAATAGTGTGCAAGTTCATTGTCCTGAACACCAGAATAACCAGGAACACAACAAAAGACTAGGTTTTTATACTTGCTGGAGGTGACACAGTGTTGAATATAACAATGTCTTTATGCTTGCTGAGGTGACAGTCAGTGCTAAATGTAACAATGATTGCTGAGGAGGCAACACAGTCAGTGTTGCATGAAATAATGTATTTATGGTTGCTGAGAATGTGATACAGTGTTGAAAACAATTATAGGAAGGAGTGAGTCAAATCTCTTAAGAGTTTTGACTGCATTGCACTTTTAAGAGTCAGAGAAAAATAAAGAAGAATTAGATGGCAAGAGCCATCAGTGTACACAACAGTAATGTGTGAGTGTGACTGAAAATGAACAAGGAAGAAGAATATGACAATAACGGAGGTACAGTGGTCCCTCGACTAACGATCTTAATCCGTTCCAGGAGCTAGACCTCAACACGAAAAAATCGTTATTCGAAACCTTATTTCCCATAAGAAATAATGTAAATACAGTCAATCCGTTCCAGACATCCAAAAATATTCACAAAACAATTATAAATAGTATATATAAAGTAGTACAGTGGACCCTCGGTTAACGAAAAAAATTCATTGCAGAAGCCTGCTCAAGTGCCATTACCGAACGAATTTACGTCCTTAAGAAATAATGTCATGTAGGTTAGTCTATTTCAGACCCCCAAAACTACACTTCCACAAGAACTTACAAAATTATACTTACATAATTGCACGATTTCCGGGGTATTCGTTAACCGAGGGTCCACTGTATATATGTAATATAATTAAACATTTAAAATAACATTTACTTACCTTTATTGAAGAGACTTGCTGGCATCTGGAAGATAGGGAGGAGTACAGGGGGAGGAGGGGTTAGTGTTTGGAAGGGAAATCCCCCACCAAAAGGACTTCAGGTAACAAGTCCCTCTCTAGGGTTACTTCCCTTCTTTGTCTTTTAATCCCACTAGGACCAGCTTGAGAGTAACTAGAAGCCTGTCACAGAAAATAACTGTCCAGAGTCCTCTGTTTCTGGCACCTCTTTAAAATTTTCCTGAAGTGCAACATGGCTCTGTCACTGAACTGGCTGCACAGATGGCTCATTTCAGCTTGCTCAGGGTGGTGTTTTTCAACAAATGTCTGCAACTCATTCCACTTTGTACACATGTCCTTAAGCACTGAAGAAGGCACCTCCTTCTCTCCCTCTTCCTCCTCCTGTGAATCAATAACCTCAACTCTGGTCTTATGCTCTTCCAGTTCCAGCTGTTGCAGCTCTTCAGTTGTTTGCTCCACCCTGTGGTCCTCCACCAACTCTTCCACATCTTCACCACTCACCTCCAACCCCAGGCTGTTCCCCAATGTCACACTATCTTCCACAACAGGCACACGGTCAGCCTCAAATCCTTCAAAATCCCTCTTGTTAACACAATCCGGCCACAGTGGTCTCCAAGCAGAGTTCAAAGTCCTGGAAAGTCACTCATTCCCAAGCCTTACCTATAAGGCCTATGCAATGGATGATATTGAAGTGATATTTCCAGAACTCTCTTAGGGTCAATGCAGTGTCTGAGGTCACATCAAAGCACTTCTGAAACACTGCTTTGGTGTACAGTTTCTTGAAGTTAGCAATGACCTGCTGGTCCATGGGCTGGATGAGAGGAGTGGTGTTTGGAGGCAACTATTGGAGGATAGATGGGCTATTGAGAGTGTAGGCAATGGGGTCGAAGATGTATGGAGTAGGTTTAAGAATGTAGTGTTAGAGTGTTCAGCAGAAGTTTGTGGTTACAGGAAAGTGGGTGCGGGATTGAAGAAGAGCGATTGATGGAATGATGATGTAAAGAGAGTAGTAAGGGAGAAAAAGTTAGCATATGAGAGGTTTTTACAAAGTAGAAGTGATGCAAGGAGGGAAGAGTATATGAAGAAAAAAAGAGAGGTTAAGAGAGTGATCAAGCAATGTAAAAAGAGAGCAAATGAGAGAGTGGGTGAGATGTTATCAACAAATTTTGTTGAAAATCAGAAAAAGTTTTGGAGTGAGATTAATAAGTTGTGGAAGCCTAGGGAACAAATGGATTTGACAGTTAAAAATAGGAGAGGAGAGTTATTAAATGGAGAGTTAGAGGTATCGGGAAGATGGAGGGAATATTTTGAGTTGTTAAATGTTGATGAAGACAGGGAAGCTGTGATTTCGTGTATAGGGCAAGGAGGAATAACATCTTGTAGGAGTGTGGAAGAGCCAGTTGTGAGTGTGGGGGAAGTTCGTGAGGCAGTGGGTAGAATGAAAGGGGGTAAGGCAGCCAGGATTGATGGGATAAAGGTAGAAATGTTAAAAGCAGGCGGAGATATAGTTTTGGAGTGGTTGGTGCTATTATTTAATATATGTATGGAAGAGGGTAAGGTACCTAGGGACTGGCAGAGAGCGTGTATTGTTCCTTTGTATAAAGGCAAAGGGGACAAAAGAGAGTGCAAAAATTATAGGGGAATAAGTCTGTTGAGTATACCAGGTAAAGTGTATGGTAGAGTTATTATTGAATGAATTAAGAGTAAGACGGAGAGCAGAATAGCAGATGAACAAGGTGGCATTAGGAAAGGTAGGGTGTGTGTAGACCAAGTGTTTGCAGTAAAACATATAGGTGAACAGTATTTGGATAAGGGTAAAGAGGTTTTTGTGGCTTTTATGGATCTGGAAAAGGCATATGATAGGGTGGATAGGGGTGCAATGTGGCAGATGTTGCAGGTGTATGGAATAGGAGGTAGGTTACTGAAAGCAGTGAAGAGCTTTTATGAGGATAGTGAGGCTCAGGTTAGAGTGTGTAGGAGAGAGGGAGATTATTTCTCGGTAAAAGTAGGCCTTAGACAAGGATGTGTGATGTCACCGTGGTTGTTTGTTGCATGCAAAGAGTATGTAACCTTTATTCGGAGCATGTTAAACACACCCACATAGGCTCCCCTCCAACCAGCGAACCATCATTAAGGGTTTTGCGATGGGGCCCCATCATCAAATCAACGACTCGGTTCAGCCAATTAAAATGCGAGTTTAACAATGACAAAGGTGACGTGGATACCACTCGCGTTTTGTCATTGGAATTCCTGCATAGAGCTGGTTATGGAAAGTTGTCTGTCTTTTGGCTGCTGTTTAGCCTAGACAACCGTGGCGTGCACTAAAATACTACTCCTTTGTATATAGTGTACATATGTGTAAAAAGCCCTTTTCTATTTACTTAGTGAAGGAAAAGACAAAAGTCATATATATTCATAACTGCTTGGTGAAGGAAATACAAATTCAAAGCATCTTCTACTGTGTTTCTCTGCTCCAAGCTCCCTTTTACACTCAGGTTAACAGGCCATTGAACCTGAGGTTGTAATATTGTTCAATATATTTATAGATGAGGTTGCAAGAGAAGTGAATGCGAGAGTCTTGGCAAGAGGTGTGGGGTGAAAAGACAAAGAATCAAATACAAAGTGGGAGTTGTCACAGTTGCTTTTTGCTGATGACACTGTGGTTTTGGGAGATTCTGAAGAGAAGTTGCAGAGGTTGGTGGATGAATTTGGTAAGGTATGTAAAGAAGAAAATTGAAAGTGAATATAGGAAAGAAAGGTGATGAGGATAACAAAAGATTAGGTGACGAAAGATTGGATATCAGATTGGAGGGAGAAAGTATGGAGGAGGTGAATGTATTCAGATATTTGGGAGTGGACATGTCAGCAGATGGGTCTATGAAGGATGAGGTGAATCATAGAATTGATGAGGGGAAAAGGGTAAGTGGTGCACTTCGGAGTCTGTGGAGACAAAGAACTTTGTCCATGGAAGTAAAGAGGGGAATGTATGAGAGTATAGTTATACCAACACTCTTATATGGGTGTGAAGCATGGGTGATGAATGTTGCAACGAGGAGAAGGCTGGAGGCAGTGGAGATGTCATGTCTGAGGTCAATGTGTGGTGTGAATATAATGCAGAGAATTTGGAGTTTGGAAATTAGGAGGAGGTGCGGGATTACCAAAACTATTATCAAGAGGGCTGAGGAGGGGTTGTTGAGGTGGTTCAGACATGTAGAGAGAATGGAATGAAATAGAATGACCTCGAGTTTATAAATCTGTAGTGAAGGGAAGGCGGGGTAGGGGTCGCCCTAGGAAAGGTTGGAGGGAGGGGGTAAAAGAGGTTTTGGGTGCGAGGGGCTTGGATTTCCAGCAAGCATGCGTGTGAGTATTTGATAGGAGTGAATGGAGACAAATGGTTTTTAATACTTGACGTGCTGTTGGAGTGTGAGCAAAGTAACATTTATGAAGGTATTCAGGGAAATCGGCAGGCCGGACTTGAGTCCTGGAGATGAGAAGTACAGTGTCTGCACTCTGAAGGAGGGGTGTTAATGTTGCAGTTTTATAACTGTAGTGTAAAGCACCCCTCTGGCAAGACAGTGATGGAGTGAATGTTGATGAAAGTTTTTCTTTTTCGGGCAACCCTGCCTTGGTGGGAATCGGCCGATGTGTTAATAATAAAAATAACTTCACTGTGATGAAACTGAAGTTGTCAGACAAATACTCTTCCAAATTGTGAGGATGAGCAGGAGCATTGTCCAGTACCAGGAGGCACTTGAGTCCCAATTTCTTTTCCAGGAGGTATTTCTTCACACTAGGGCCAAACACTCTAGTCAACCATTCCACGAAAATGTCCTTAGTGACCTATGCCTTGGTGTTAGCCTTCCAATGCACACACAAATTATTCCTGTTAACATTGTGTTTCTTGAAGGCTCTGGGATTTTCTGCGTGATACACCAGTTAAGGCTTCCCTTTGAAATCACCACTGGCATTAGCACACATCATGAGAGTTAGCCTGTCTTTCATAGGCTTGTGTCCTGGCAGTGCCTTTTCCTCCTGAGTAATGAAGGTCCTGTTTGGCATTTTCTTCCAAAACAGACCTGTTTCATCACAATTAAACACTTGTTGGGGGAGGAATTCTTCAGCCTCTACATACCCCTTAAATTCACTCACAAACTTTTCAGCTGCATGTTTGTCTGAGCTGGCTGCCTCACCATGCCTCACAATACTGTGTATGCCACTACATTTCTTAAACCTCTCAAACCAGCCTCTGTTGGCTTTAAAATCACTCGCATCAGCACTGGTTCCAGGCTTTGTCTTGACAAGATCTGCGTGCAACTGCCTTGCCTTTTCACAAATTATCGCTGTGGAAATACTATCATCTGCTATTGGTTTATTGTTTATCCACACCTCAACAACTTCTCAACCTCATCCACTGTTTTTGATCTATTTTTTGTTAACATATCAACCCCTTTTGCAACATTAGCATCCCTAATTTCTTTTCTCTTTGCCAGGATAGTGGTGATAGTAGATTTTTTTTTTCCGTACATCCTGGCAAGCTCCCCCATACGTACGCCACTCTCATATTTTTCAACAATCTCTTTTTTCAGTTCGATGGTGTTCCTCACTCTCTTTACCACAGGGGTGCCACTAGGAAGCTTCTTTGGACCCATGGTGACTTATTTCACAGTGACAATCACTAAACCAGCAATAAACAGAGTAAATTTATTGTGAAATGTTTGAAAGAGAGCGCTGGGTATTGTTCACTCGTGTAAATAATGCTAGACTGGCGTCCTGCGTGGCGAAGCGTGCAAGCGCGGGCAGGCGGACAGGTCTGGTACGGATTGCTACACGATAAAAATATTGACCGTAAAAAGCAATTGTTACACAAAAAATTGTTATTCGGAGAGATTGTTACTCAGGGGTCTACTGAATAAAACTTTGAAAAGTAATGGAAAGACACGTATTTATACAATACATTACAATTTTTATTTCCTTGCAAGTTTACACTGTGAATATGTAATTACAATAATGAGTAGCTGTACAAAGAGAGCCACTATCATGCTTTAGCATTTTGGGGAGACTAAATTTAAGGGCTTACAGACTACTTAATATTAGACGGATCATAGTTTGTTAAAGTTGTACATCTGATTTTATATATAGCAACAGTAAGTTTACTCAAATTACAATATGGGGATATTATAATAATAATAATAATAATTTTTATTTCAATGCATGTTACAAGTGTACAATGTTATTGGTAGTTACAAATATAATACAATTATAAAACTGTAATGCAAGGAGAGCCACTGGCATGCCATGGCATTAGGGGCAGTTTATTCTAGAGGCTTATTCACTAAGTACTTAATGCTAAAGAAATTGATTGAGTTTATTCTAGTTCTATATTATTTAAATTATTAAATGGTTATACATACTATTTAAAGACAATACAAGAGAAATTGGTTGAGTTTAATCTAGTTGTAGAATTTATTTCAAATTACAGTATGTTGATGCTATACTAGTATAATAACAATACTAGAAATAGTTTTTAGAGTTTCATCTAGGTATATATTTTATTTCAAATTAAGAAAATGATGATACTATAAGATTTTAAATGACAATATGATGATATGAGATTGCAACAAGTGTTAAGGAGGATGAACATATCAAAATGAGATCTTCTTAAGTAAAATAATATTGGGTTTGGAAGTTTGTTACAGTATGAGTATTTAGTATAGGGTGAGTAGGTGACTTTTGAGAAGAGTCTTGAATTGATTTTCCGACAAGGTTAACTTGATATTTACTGGTAATGAATTCCAGATTTTGGGGCCCTTTATGTGCATAGAATTTTACATTGGTTAGTATGGACTCGGGGTATGTCAAATAGTGATCTGTGTCTTGTGTCATGTTGTGGGACCTATTAAAGTTGTTGAGGAGAATTCTGAGCGCAGGGTTAATATTAGCATGTAGAGTTTTATGTATGTAGAAGGCACATGAATAGGTATGAATATTTTTATGGTGAGTAGTTTTAAGGTTCTGAATATAGGTGGAGTATGCTGTCTAGAGTGGGAATTTGTTATCATCCTGACTGCAGCCTTTTGCTGGGTTATGAGTGGTCTAAGGTGATTTAATGTTGTTGAGCCCCATGCACAGATTCCATAGGTGAGATAAGGGTAGATAAGAGAATGATATAGTGCAATGAGAGCTGGTTGAGGCACATAATAGCGTATCTTAGATAATATACCTACTGTCCTTGAGATTTTCTTGGAAATTTGTTGTATGTGTGTTTGGAATTTAAGACTACTGTCAAGGTGGATTCCTAGGAATTTTCCCTCTGTGAGCCTTGTGATGGGTGAACCATTTAGCGTTATGTTAAGTGGAACATTTGTAGCTTTGTTTCCAAACTGAATGTAGTAGGAATGTAGTGGGACAAGTTGAAAGTAATTTATAAGTTGTATATATCAACAGTAAATACAGTGGTACCTCAAGTTATGAGCTTAATTAGTTCCAGACGGCTATTCAAGTGCCGATACCGAAGGAATTTTTTCCCATAAGAAATAATGAAAATTAGATTAATCCATTTCAGACCCCCAAAAATACATTTACAAAAGCACCTACAAAAATACACTTATATAATTGTTTGAGTTGGGAGCTGCTCGTAAGTAGAGGTAACACCGTATTTAAATTATAATATGGGAATATTACAATGTGCATTGTTGAAATTAGTTTACAGTATGAGAATGTTACAATTGAGTGTAAGACAGTACAGTGGACCCCCGAGTTTCGTAAACCCCGGAAATCGTACATTTATGTAAGTATAATATTGTAAGTGCTTGTGGAAAAGTATTTTTGGGGGTCTGAAATAGACTAACCTACGTGACATTTTTCCTTAAGGGAGTAAATTCGTTCGGTAATGGCACTTGAGCAGACTTCAGGAGTGAAGTTTTTACGAAACTCGGGGGTCCACTGTATTGTTTTGGGCAGGTATTAATACGACAAAGTAGTATTAAATAATGTAATGAGCTTTGGGCATCTGTTTTTGAAGTTTAGAGATTTAGGTACTTGGGAGATTTTTAGGTAAAGTTAAGTATTGTGTATTTAGTTTTGGGTGAGTAGGTGGTTTTTGAGAAGAGTCTTAAATTGATGTAAAGACAGGGTTACTTTGGTATTCACTGGTAATGAATTCCAAAGTTTTGGGCCCTTTATGTGCATAGAGTTTTTATACAGTATGAGATGGACACGGGGATTTTCAAAGAGTGATCTGTGTCTTGTGTTATGGTCATGTGTCCTGTTGAGGTTGGTGAGAAGAAGTTTGAGCGGAGGGTTTATGTTAAGATTCTGATTGTGGGAGACTCTCAGGTAAGATATATGGACCGTGCTTTTTGTAACAGAGATAGGAAGGTCAGACAGAGGGTGTGCCTTCCAGGAGCTGGTATTGGTGACATAGTCAGCAGGTTGTATAATATTGTGTCAGGTAATGGGAACAAGCCCATTATCTGTCTTAGTGCTGGTGGAAATGACGTTGGGAAAGGCAGAAGACAGGAGCTACTAGACAAGTACAGGTTAACCATAGAAGTAGTTAGGTCTAAGGGAGGGATCCCAATCATATGTAGCATTTTTGCCTAGAAAGGGAGTGGGCAATGAATGGATGTCTAGGGCAATTGGTATAAATTGCTGGCTAGACAGCTACTGCAAGGAACTTGCAATTCCATTCATTGATAACTGGGACAAATTCTATGGCAAACGTGATATGTATGCAAAGGATGGGGTTCATCTCTCTGGGGCTGGAGTGGTTGCATTAGCCGATTCGATTGAGGGGGTCATTGGAGACTTGTACAGGACTTTAAACTGATAGATTATAGAGGTATGGGTGTTTGTGGGAAACAATCAGGCTGTAGTATTAGGCCTGGAAACAGCAGATATTACCAGGATACCTCAGGGATATGTTTAAAAGACAATATTCAAAATAAAGTTGCTAGTAAAGGCAAAGCAATTGATCAACAAACAAAGAGAGATAGTAGAGGGCAACGAATGACTAGCTCCCTTAAGGTTTACTATACAAATAGTAGGAGTCTAAGAAATAAGATAGATGAGCTAAGATTACTTGCAAGTGCAGGTAATATAGATATTATTGCTATAACAGAGACCTGGTTCAACCTGAAAGATAGAGAAATGCCTTCCGAGTACAACATACAGGGATATAAACTATTCCACACTGATAGGGTCAACAGGAAGGGTGGTGGAGTGGTGAAGTATGTCAGAGATAATTTAAACTGTTGTGTTAGACAAGATATAAGATTAGAAACATTGGACACAGAATCTGTTTGGCTACAGTTTCTCGATAGTCGTGAAAAATTAATTTTGGGTGTGATTTACAGGCCCCCAAGCCTGGATAGGGAGCGCAGTAAGCTGCTATGGGACGAAATTCATAAGGCGTCTAGATATGAAAATGTTGTGTTAATGGGAGATTTTAACTTTAGACAAATTGATTGGAACAATGTGACAGGTAATCTTGAGTCTAGTGACTTTCTTGATACGGTTCAGGATTGTTTTTTAAAACAGTTTGTGACAGAACCAACTAGAGGTAGCAACTGGCTTGATTTGGTTCTTGCCAACAAAGAATCACTAATTAATAATCTTGAGGTTAATGAAGAGGTTAGGGAAAGCGATCACAAATCACTTAGTTTCAATATATCATGGAATTACCCAGGTAACTGCAATCAAGTCCCTGTTCCAGACTTTCACTTAGCTGACTGAGAAATTACCTAGGTGGGCTAAATTGGGATGACCTGACTATGGGTCAGGTAGGTGGTTTTGGTTGCCAATATGATGTTTTCCAGAGAGTAGTTCTAGCTGCCCAGACAACTTTCGTTCTAAGTAGGGAAATTAGATCTAAAAAAAATGATCCTAAATGGATGAACAATAGATTAAAACATCTCATTGGTCAAAAGAGAGGCATATATAGGCGTATCAAAAGACGGGATGAATAGATAAGAAATCAATATTTTCAATTAGAGATAAATAAAAAAAGGAACAAGAAAAGCAAAAAGGGATATGAGGCTAAGGTCGCAAGGGATTCGAAGACTAACCCAAAAAGGTTCTTTCAGGTATACAGAAGTAAGATTAGAGGCAAGATAGGCCCACTTAAGAGTAACTCAGGACAGATCATGGACAATGATAAGGATATGTGTGAAATTTTCAATATTTACTTCCTCTCAGTTTTTACTCAGGAAGATACTTTTTTTTTTTTATATTTTTATAAATAAAGAGAAACACAGAAGGAAATTTATTGTTGGAAAGTGTGTAATGTAGAGCCTTGAAAAATGGACTTTGCTGGAAGCACTAAACCCGTGTGCGTCATTTAGCACACATGAAGTGGTGAAGGCTCGACCCTCCGTCCACTAATCACGAGATAGACACGCTACTAACTGTAGAGGCTGAAGAACTCCTCCCCCAACAAATGTTTAATTGTGATGAAACAGGCCTATTTTGGAAGAAAATGCCCAACAGGACCTTCATTACTCAGGAGGAAAAGGCACAGCCAGGACACAAGCCTATGAAAGACAGAAATAATAAATTATGTAGAATAGGAAGATAATAGACTATGCTCGATTGAGGTAATTAGTGACATGGTCCTCAGGCAAATAGAGAAATTAAAACCTAACAAATCCCCAGGCCCTGATGAACTGTTTGCAAGAGTTTTAAAGGAATGTAAAGAGGAACTTAGCAAACCTTTGGCAAATCTTTTCAATGTATATCACTACAAACTGGCATAGTGCCAGACAAGTGGAAAAGGGCAAATGTAATACCTAT
The DNA here is from genome assembly GCA_009830355.1 of Cherax destructor. Classification (NCBI taxonomy): domain Eukaryota; kingdom Metazoa; phylum Arthropoda; class Malacostraca; order Decapoda; family Parastacidae; genus Cherax; species Cherax destructor. The sequence continues at coordinate 60,794 of WNWK01007998.1, read as the reverse complement.
TTACAAGGCAGGTGACAGGTCCTTAGCTTCGAACTATAGACCAATAAGCCTTACCTCCATAGTTGGTAAATTTATGGAATCAATACAGTGGACCCTTGGTTAACGAAATTAATCCATTGCAGGAGCTATTACTTAATCTGAATCCTTCGTAATCTGAACCCTTATTTCCCATAAGAAATAATATAAATACAATTAAAACGTTCCACAAAAAAATATTCACAATAAATATAATATAAATAACATTTACTTACCTTTATTGAAGAAACTTGCAGGCATCTGGAAGATAGGGATGATGACAGGGGCAGGGTGTTAGTGGTTGTAAGGGGAATCCCCCTCCAAAAGGACTTCAGGTAACAAGTCCCTCTCTGGGGTTACTTACCTTCTTGGTCTTTTAATGCCACTAGGATCAGCTTGAGAGTCACTAGAATTGTCCAAAGTCTTCTTTTTCTGGCGACTCTTTAATACTTTCCTGAAGTGCAACATGGCTCTGTCACTGAAGTGGTTGCACAGAAGGCTCATTTCAGCTTGGTCAGGGTGGTGTCTTTCAACAAATGTCTGCACCTTATTCCACATTAAAAAAATTTCCTTAATCTCTGAAGAAGGTACCTCCTTCACTCTCTCTTCCTCCTCCTGTGAAGCAATAACCTCAGCTGTGGTCAGTTGCTGTTCCAGATGAAGCTCTTGCAGCTCTTCAGTTGTTAGCTCTATCCTGTGCTCCTCCACCAACTCTTCCACATCCTCACCACTCACCTCCAATCCCAGGCTGTTCCCCAATGCCACAATATCTTCCACAACATCTTCCACAACATCTTCCACAACAGGCACAGGGTCGTCAGGATCAGCATCAAATCCTTCAAAATCCCTCTTTTCAACACAATTCGGCCATAGTGGTCTCCAAGCAGAGTTCAAAGTCCTGGAAGTCACTCCCTCCCAAACCTTACCTATAAGGCCTAGGCAATGCATGATATTGAAGTGATCTTTCCAGAACTCTCTTAGGGTCAATGCAGAGTCATTGGTCATATTAAAGCACCTCTGAAACACTGCTTTGGTGTACAGTTTCTTAAAGTTTGCAATGACCTGCTGGTCCATGGGCTGGATGAGAGGAGTGGTGTTAGGAGGCAAAAACTTCACTGTGATGAAAGTGAACTCATCAGGCAACAACTCTTCCAAGTTGTGAGGATGAGCAGGTGCATTGCCCAGTACCAGGAGGCACTTGAGTCCCAATTTCTTTTTCAGGAGGTATTTCTTCATACTAGGGCCAAACACTCTATTAAACCATTCCTTGAAAATCTCCGTAGTGACCCATGCCTTGGTGCTAGCCTTCCAATGCACACACAAATTATTCTTGTCAACACTGTGTTTCTTGAAGGGTCTGGGATTTTCTGAGTGATACATCAGTAAAGGCTTCACTTTAAAATCACCACTGGCATTGGCACACATCATAAGAGTTAGCCTGTCTTTCATAGGCGTGTGTCCTGGCTGTGCCTTTTCCTCCTGAGTAATGAAGGTCCTGTTGGGCATTTTCTTCTAAAATAGGCCTGTTTCATCACAATTAAACATTTGTTGGGGGAGGAGTTCTTCAGCCTCTACGAACCCCTTAAATTCACTCACAAATTTTTCAGCTGCACGTTTGTCTGAGCTGGCTGCCTCACCATGCCTCATAACACTGTATGCCAGTACGTTTCTTAAACCTCTCAAACAAGCCTTTGCTGGCTTTAAAATCACTCGCCTTACCACTGGTTGCAGGCATTGTCTTGAGAAGATCTGCGTGCAACTTCCTTGCCTTTTCACAAATTATCGTCATGGAAATACTATCACCCGCTATCTGTTTTTCATTGATCCACACCATCAGTAACTTCTCAACCTCATCCACTGTTTTCGATCTTTGTTTCGTTAACATATCAACCCCTTTTGCAACATTAGCTTCCTTGATCTTATTTCTCTTTGCCAGGATAGTGCCGATAGTAGATGCACTTTTCTTGTACATCCTGGCAAGATCACTCAGATATACGCCACTCTCATATTTTTCAACAATCTCTTTCTTCATTTCGATGGTGTTCCTCACTCTCTTTACCACAGGGGTGCCTCTAGGAAGCTTCTTTGGACCCATGGTGACTTATTTCACAGTGACAATGACTATATACCACCAAAAAAGACACCAAATGTATTGTGAATGTTTGAAAGAGCGCGCTAGGTAATCTTCTCTCAGTGATAAACAACGCTTCACTGGCGGGCGTCCTGTGCAGGTGCGGAGCCGAGAGACAGGTCTAATACGTTTCGCTATCCGAGCTTTTTCCGCTATCCGAGAGCGAAAAAAACTTCCGTTAAGCAATTTTTTCGTTATCTAAACCTTTTGTTAGCCGGGGGTCCACTGTACCCTGAAACTGAGCGCAAAGTAGTGAAAATGTTCGATTTTGGCAGATGTTCAAGAGTAAACAAATCACACCATGCGTCCAATACACATCAACTGTAGAGTCAAATATTCTTGCACAAGTGCGCTGATATTATTTATACCATTTTTACAATGATACAGTTGTATACATAACAGTAAATCTTCTATTTTTTGTGAGAATAAAAATTCAAAATGGAAAGCAAAAGTAATGTAAGAGGGGCCTGGAGACGTGACTAATGAACAAAGAAGATGTTATTTTAGTGCCAGGAATGTCTGCCTTGTTTATTATGGACCCTATTTTGAAATTGGCATCGTTTGAAATTTGTGTGAAATTGGCCAAATTGCCATTTTCTGACTACTATTTTGGATAGTTAAAATTGGTAAATATTAGGTTTTTTGTACTCAATCGATAGAAGAAATGGGGTTCTAGCGAAATAGCTATAATTTTAGTAGACTGAAACATTGGAATGTGCCAAAAATAGGGCTCAAAGTGGGCGAAATCGCCGATGCGTAAGTGTCATAGCTACCGCTAACTTTGCGAAAGCATAATTCCGTTAGTTTTCGATCAAATTTCATATTTTTTGTGGCGTTATGATCGGAAAAAGATTCTCTATCATTCCATAAGAAAAAATATTTTTTTTTTTTTTTTAAATTTGTGGACCCTGAGAACGAGTTTCAGAGAGACCCCTTGGACCCCCAAAGGATTAAAGTGAAGCCTTTACTGGTGTATCACTATGAAAATCCCAGACCCTTCAAGAATCACAGTGTTGACAAGAATAATTTGTGTGTGCATTGGAAGGCTAACACCAAGGCATGGGTCACTACGGAGATTTTCAAGGAATGGGTGACTGGAGTGTTTGGTCCTAGTGTGAAGAAATACCTCTTGGAAAAGAAATTGCCACTCAAGTGCCTCCTGATACTGGACAATGCTCCTGCTCACCCTCACAACTTGCAAGAGTGTTTGTCTGACAAGTTTAATTTCATCAAAGTGAAGTTCTTGCCTCCTAACACCACTCCTCTCCTGCCTTGTTTATTCTGGACCCTACTTTGAAATTGGCATCGTTTGAAATTGGCCAAATTGCCATTTTCTGACCACTATTTTGGGTAGTTGAAATTGGTAAATAAGCAGTTTCTTGTACTCAATCGATAGAAGAAATAAAGTTCTAGCGAAATAGCTATAATTTTAGTAGACTGAAACATTGGAATTTGCCTAAAATAGGGCTCAAACTGGTCGAAATCGCAGATGCGTAAATGTCATGGATACTGCTAACTTCGCGAAAGCAAAATTTCATTAGTTTTCGATCAAATTTCATAATTTTTATGGGGTTATGACCGGAAAAAGATTCTCTATCATTTCATAAGAAAAAATTTTTTTTTTTTTAAATTCGTGGACCTTGAGAACGAGTTTCAGAGAGACCCCTTGGACCCCCAAAGGGTTAATAACTTAGAAACATGACATATACTCTAGAATGAATAAAATATGTCTACGAATGTGAGGACTGGGGGTAGTGTGTTTGTGTTGTTGTGTTATAAGGGCCACTGACAATAAGCCATACATATAGTGGTAGTGGTGGGTGGCAGCATAAGCCCTCAACAATATTTACACTGAAACAATGTACGTAATTTATAAATAAGAAATATTTACACTTTAATTTATAAATAAGAAATATTTACACTTTAATTTATAAATAAGAAATATATACACTTTAGTTTATAAATAAGAAATATTTACACTTTATAAATAAGAATACGTATTTACACTTACCTTGGAGGAGCTGGCAGAGGGCGGCGTTGTTCTCAGTGCCCCTATATAGTACCTAAAACAACAATGGAGAAGTTAAGATTCTTGTCATTTTTCTATCTCTTAATTGTTCAACTTACTTGCTACACTGTTAATGCTACACTTTATCTCTGGCTGGCGCTATAGCCTTTATCGACTCCTGCTGCTTTAGTATCATATATATCATAGAATCACTAAAGAAGGCACATTCTCCCAAAGGGCTGGCACTCTGAACTTTCTTTGGCCCCATGGTGGCTTATTTCACAGTCACAATTAATAAACAAGCACCAGAATGAATGGATGAACATGCAGAGTATTCTTTACTCAACGAGAGAGAGATACAGACTGAGTTTGATATGCGTGAGGAAGTGGCGTCCCTGGTGGGTTGACGCGTCCCATACGGCCGCTAACCGAAAAAACGGCTGCTAACCGGGAGCCGTAAAACCGGTCGCTAACCGAGTTGGGCGCTAACAGGAATGGCCACTAACCGAGGGTCCACTGTATTTTGTTCCAGAATGCTGTTCAAGTGCTGTTACAGAACGAATCTGTTCCCATAAGGAATAATGTAAATTAGATTAGTCCTTTTAGACCCCCAAAAATACACTTACAAAAATACACTTACATAATTTTTCAAGTTTGGAGCATAACGTAAACCAGGGGTCCACTGTATAGGTCTATTTGTACTCTGTAATCATATAATAGTCTATATAGAAACAAAGGATTTTTCCCTCATGTTGGCACAGCAATGTTTTGTGCATTAGTGTCACCTTTAGAGGCTCTATGGTGTCACCCCCTTGATGGTGTTACCCGGGGTGCCCCCCTTACGATGCCACTGGACATGACTATTTAACAGAGAAAATGTTATTTTAGTGTTAGGCATGTTTACATTGTTAATTCTGGACCCTGTTTTGAAATTGGCCTTCCTTGAATTGTGTATGAAATTGGCCAAATTACCAATTTCTGATGACTTTGTTGGGTAGTTGAAATTGGTAAATGGACAGTTTCTTGTACTCAATCGATAGAACAGAAGGAGTTCTAGCCAAATAGCTATGAGTTAGGTCGACTGGAACAATGGAATTGGCTGAAAATAATGCTCAAAGTGGGCAGAATCACCGATGCATAAATACAGGTGAGACCGCTAACTCCATGAGAGCGTAATTCCATAAGTTTTCCATCAAATTTTGTACACTTGGTATCATTACCATCAGAAAAAGATTATCATTTCATAAGATTTTTTTTTTTTGGGGGGGAAAATTCTTTGACCTACAAAAACCTCTCACAGTGATAAACATCTACAGGGTACCACAGTCAAACATTTACCAATTTAGTGAAAAATTAGGAAACATGATAACTGATGCACACATGAACAAAGACCACTTGCTTCTCACAGGAGACTTCAACATAAATCTCCTACATAACCAGGACCCACAAGTAACCAAATTCACAAACACTATGAGCAACTGTTTGTTGCTGCCAACAGTAACAAAACCTACAAGAATCTCCGAGACTAGTATCTCCTTATTAGACCACATCTTTACTAACATCATATCCCCTTTAAAATCAGGTATAATCACAGACAACACCACAGACCACTGCACTACCTTTCTCATAACCTACCTAGTAATTGCAAGACACTTAAATTCCTTCAACTACATAACAGACATCTGTTAATAACTTCATAACGCGATGAAAATACTGATACTGATTAGAGCTGAAATATTATTATAATTTTCTAAAGACCCACTACCTCTATAACATGCATTGCCCTAAAAGAACTAAACATATCACAGATAAGAGACTGGACAGTCCCTGGCTAACACCCAGCATCCTTAAATCCATTAATACAAAGCACCTATATGAAAAACAGTACATACAGAATGGGGCAAATATCCAGAGACCAAACTGAACATTACTCATCAATCCTAACCAGCCTGATAAGAAGGTCAAAAAAATTGTATTATGAAAACAGATTACATAACCTAAAAGGTGATATGAAAAAGACCTGGAAAACCTTATCTGAAATTCTAGGAACTAAAAAGATATTCAAAAACAAAATAATCAAACTAACAAAACCAAATGAACCCCCTACTCCCACCGACTGAAACGGCAAACAGACTCAATGTTTTCTTCTCCTCCATAGGAAAGAATCTAGCAAGCAGAATCCCAAGCTCAAACACCCGTCCATCAGACTACGTCATGGGCACATACCCAAATATGTACACTATTCCTAGCTCCGACCAACCCAACAGAAGTCTCAATTATCCTCAATAAACTTACAAACAAGGCAGGAGATATAAATAACTTACCACCATTTATGTACAAAAAAGCTTCTCACATACTGTCACCAATTATTGCAACACTCTTTAACAAATCCATTGAATCCTCCACCTTTAAATCAATTCTCAAAATAGCGAGGGTCACCCCGATCCACAAAGGAGATCAAGCAGACCTGAATAACTTTAGACTAATATCTAACTTACCTCTGTTCTCTAAAATTTTTGAAAAATTAATTCATAAGAAAATCTATTCCTACCTCGTCTCCCACAACATACTCAACCCCAGTCAGTTTGGATTCAGGACTAATAAAAACACGAATGATGCTATAATACACATGCTAGAACTAATATACATCACTTGAGAAAAAAGAAGTCCCACTGGGAGTCTTCACTGATTTACGTAAAGCATTTGATACAGTTGACCATGATTTGTTGCACATAAAACTAACACACTATGGTATAAGAGGGCACTCCCTCAACTACCTAAAGTCATACCTTAGCAACAGAAGCCAATATGTGTACACAAATGGAGCTAACTCTTCCACACAACCAATTACAGTCGGAGTCCCACGAGGAAGTGTCTTTGGCCCACTCCTCTTTCTCATTTACATCAATGACCTACCAAATGCATCACAACTACTCAAATCCATATTATTTGCAGATGACACAACATACATGTTCTCCACCCAAACCCAGTCATACTGACCAACACTGTAAATGCTGAACTGCAGAAAATATCTACCTGGATGATGACTAACAAGCTAACTCTCAGTACAGTCATCCCTCCGTTTTCGTGTATCTCTGTTTTCGTGTATTTCAGTTTTCGTGCAGTTTTTTCAGGGAAAATTTACCTCTGTTTTCGTGTGATTCCCTCCGTTTTCGTGCTTGGTCCGGAACCCTGTCCAGTGCCCAGTGCACATACAAAGCCCACAAGCACGCCTCCCACGCACATTCTCAGGCAGTGTAGCATTGTTTCTGGTTGAGTGAACATTATCCTGCGAGTTCATACAAAACATTTCTTAAAAATCCATTGTTTTTGGCCCTTGATTATTGTGTGTGACTACTAAATAAGCCACCATGGGCCCAAAGATAGCTCCTAGTGTCAGTCCTTTGGTAAAGGAAGTGAGGAACACCATAGAATTAAAGAAAGAAATTGTAGAAAAGTGGTGAGAGGCAGTGGTGATGAGAGGCAGTGGTGGTGAGAGGCAGTGGTGGTGAGAGGCAGTGGTGGTGAGAGGCAGTGGTGATGGGAGGCAGTGGTGATGAGAGGCAGTGGTGGTGAGAGGCAGTGGTGATGAGAGGCAGTGGTGATGAGAGGCAATGATACTGAGAGGCAGTGGTGATGAGAGGCAATGGTGGTGAGAGGCAGTGGTAATGAGAGGCAGTGGTGCTTGTTTGTTGGTTGAGGCAGTGTTAGAGGCAGTGGTGGTAAGAGGCAGTCTTAATGTAGAGTGAGAGGTGAGTAAACAAGATTAAATGAATAAACGAGAGAGAATGAGAGTGTAGAAGTTTCAGTAGTTTTGTCAACAAACCAGTTGTTGTTGTTGTTGTTGCTGCTGTTGTTACCAGCCAGCCTGGACAGGAATGATTTCTGTTCAACTTGAAGCAACTGGAAAGAAGCGGTGATGAGAGGCAGTGGTGATGAGAGGCAGTGGTGGTGAGACAGTGGTGATGAGAGGCAGTGGTGGTGAGAGGCAGTGGTGGTGAGAGGCAGTGGTGGTGAGACAGTGGTGATGAGAGGCAGTGGTGGTGAGAGGCAGTGGTGGTAAGAGGCAGTGGTGATGAGAGGCAGTGGTGATGAGAGGCAGTGGTGGTGAGAGGCAGTGGTGGTGAGAGGCAGTGTTGATGAGAGGCAGTGGTGGTGAGAGGCAGTGGTGGTGAGAGGCAGTGGTGGTGAGAGGCAGTGGTGGTAAGAGGCAGTCTTAATGTAGAGTGAGAGGTGAGTAAACAAGATTAAATGAATAAACGAGAGAGAATGAGATTGTAGAAGTTTCGGTAGTTTTGTCAACAAACCAGTTGTTGTTGTTGTTGCTGTTGTTGTTACCAGCCAGCCTGGACAGGAATGATTTCTGTTCAACTTGAAGCGACTGGAAATAAGTGATCTAATGCAGTTAGCATTACAAACTCCGTTTTCTCTTATACTAATGCGTCTGAAGGAGGAAAGAATAGGAAGATGTTTTCATAGCTGGACCGAGTATGCCCGCCACTACATTCGTAATGACACACATATTTTATTCATTCTAGAGTGTATATCAGGTTTTTATGTTATTTATATTGTTTATTATGTCATATTAGATGAATTGTGATAGATAAATAAGCCGTAGACCTGATATTAGTGTCAAATTGAAGCATTTTGTCCTGCCTCCCAACAATAAACTCGCCTCCCTCTCTCCTCTCCATCTTCCATACACTAACAAGAGTCACCAATAAAACTAAGTGTGATGTTAAATGTTCATTTATACATGTTATTAGTTCTTTATATTTATTTGTTATTCTTTTATGTATGTAAATCTATATTTAATCTCTAAAAAATTATTTTTTGTTAATACTCCTGGGTGTCTGAAACGGATTAATTGAATTTACATTATTTCTTATGGGGAAAATGGCTTCAGTTTTCGTTGATTTCAGTTTTAGTCGATCCCTCTGGAACGGATTAAGCACAAAACGGAGGGACCACTGTATACCAAATACAGTAGACCCTCGGTTAACGAAAAAAATTCATTGCAGAAGCCTCCTCAAGTGCCATTACCGAACGAATTTACGTCCTTAAGAAATAATGTCATGTAGGTTAGTCTATTTCAGACCCCCAAAAATACACTTCCACAAGAACTTACAAAATTATACTTACATAATTGCACGATTTCCAGGGTATTCGTTAACCGAGGGTCCACTGTAGTGCTCATATTGGTCTCCCAGGCCACAAAAGTTACTTGGAAAAAGAAAAAAAGGAAAAACGAAAGAAAAAAGTGGAAAAAAACAAAATAAATAATTACCGTGTGATCGGAAGTCGGCGATGTTGCCGACAGCGGTTCAATTTCAGTGAACTTCACGCCTTCATATCTCAGTAAGTATTGATCGCAAAAAATTTTTGTTTAGCTATTTAGATTTAGAAAAAAAAAAACTATCATTTCATAAGAAAAAATAATTTTTTTTTTTCGAATATTTTCCGACCCTGAGAATGAGTTTGGGAAAGGGCCTGTCGACCCTCAAAGGGTTAAAGTGAAGCCTTTACTGGTGTATCACTCAGAAAATCCTAGAGCCTTCAAGAAACACAGTGTTAACAAGAATAAATTGTGTGTGCATTGGAAGGCTAACACCAAGGCATGGGTCACTACAGAGTTTTCAAGGAATGGGTGACTGGAGTGGAGTGTTTGGCCCTAGTGTGAAGAAATACCTCCTGGAAAAGAAATTGGGACTCAAGTGCTTCCTGGTACTGGACAATGCTCCTGCTCATCCTCACAGCTTGGAAGAGTTGTTGCCTGATGAGTTCAGTTTCATCAGAGTGAAGTTCTTGCCTCCTAACACCACTCCTCTCATCCAGCCCATGGACCAGCAGGTCATTGCAAACTTCAAGAAACTGTACACCAAAGCAGTGTTTCAGAAGTGCTTTAATATGACCAATGACTCTGAATTGACCCTAAGAGAGTTCGGGAAAGATCACTTCAATATCGTGCATTGCATACGCCTTATAGGTAAGGCTTGGGAGGAAGTGATTTCCAGGACTTTGAACTCTACTTGGAGACCACTGTGGCCAGATTGTGTTGAAGAGGGATTTTGAAAGATTTGAGGCTGACCCTGACCCTGACAACCCTGTGCCTGTTGTGGAAGATGTTGTGGCATTGGGGAACAGCCTTTGGTTGGAGGTGAGTGGTGAGGATGTGGAAGAGTTGGTGGAGGAGCACAGGGTAGAGCTAACAACTGAAGAGCTGCAAGACCTTCATCTGGAACAGCAACAGACCACAGCTGAGGTTATTGCTTCACAGGAGGAGGGAGAGAGAGTGAAGGAGGTGCCTTCTTCAGAGATTAAGGAAATTTGTTCAATGTGGAATAAGGTGCAGACATTTGTTGAAAGACACCACCCTGAGCAAGCTGAAATGAGCCTTCTGTGCAACCACTTCAATGACAGAGCCATGTTGCACTTCAGGAAAGTATTAAAGAGTCGCCAGAAACAGAGGACTCTGGACAGTTATTTTTCTAATAAGAGTTCTAGTGACTCTCAAGCTGGTCCTAGTGGCATTAAAAACCAAGAAGGGAAGTAAACCCAGAGAGGGACTTGTTACCTGAAGTCCTTTTGGAGGGATATTTCCCTTCCAAAAACTAAAACCCTGCCCCTGTCATCCACCCTATCTTCCAGATGCCTGCAAGTCTCTTCAATAAAGGTAAGTAAATGTTATTTATATTATATTTTGTGTGAATATTTTTTTGTGGAACGGATTAATTGTATTTACATTATTTCTTATGGGAAATAAGGGTTCGGATTACAAAAAGTTCAGGTTGAGAAGTAGCTCCTGGAACAGATTAATTTCGTTAACCGGGGGTCCATTGTACTTGTCTTGAAACCAGTCAAAATTATTTCTATTTCTGTAATATATCATCTATTCTATAAAATGAGACTAAGAAAACGAGAATACAAGCATAAATACCATACGAAAATAGACTGCAAAGTCGCTGTTTTAAACCAAAAACACGGTCAGAGTTTTATTTTCCTCATTATGCACTGTGTGGTGCAGGAATTTTTTGATACTGCGCACACTGACCGCACAGACCTATTCTATGACATCTAGGCCTAACAGCCTGTTTCTGCTTGATTTGAGGGTGCTAGAATTTAGGCGTACTAGTACGTCAATAACCCCAGGGCGTAAGACGTACTAGTACGAACAAAACCCCGAAAGGGTTAATATTGTTTATTATGTCATATTAGATGAATTGTGATAGATAAATAAGCCGAAGTGTTGATATTAGTGTCACTGAAGGACTATCTTGTCTTGTCTCCAAACTAACTCCTGCTGCTGCCACCACTAGCCACATATGTAATGACATTTTATTCATTCTAGAGTGTATATGAGGTTTCTGTGTTATTTATATTGTTTATTATGTCATATTTGATGAATTGTGATAGATAAATAAGCCGAAGTTAGTTTGATATCTTTATTATGCACCCCATACCCATCCTGTGGGCGGTAGTCAAAAAGATTACAGAGGTACATAATGGGTCCAGGGACTGGACCCAAAGTTTTGATAGCTGAGCAAGTTACAATGGTAATGAACTCACAAGTTACAAAGGTAATGAACTCACAAGTTACAAAGGTAATGAACTCACAAGTTACAAAGGTAATGAACTCACAAGTTACAAAAGTAATGAACTCACAAGTTACAAAGGTCCGAAGTGTTGATATTAGTGTCATTGAAGGACTATCTTGTCCTGTCTCCAAACTCCTGCCACCGCCACCACTAGCCACATATGTAATGACATTTTATTCATTGTAGAGTGTATATGAGGTTTCTGTGTTATTTACAGTGGACCCTCGGTTAACGAATACCCCGGAAATCGTGCAATTATGTAAGTATAATTTTGTAAGTTCTTGTGGAAGTGTATTTTTGGGTGTCTGAAATAGACTAACCTACGTGAAATTTTTCCTTAAGGGAGTAAATTCGTTCGGTAATGGCACTTGAGCAGACTTCAGGAGTGAAGTTTTTACGAAACTCGGGGGTCCACTGTATATTGTTTATTATGTCATATTAGATGAATTGTGATAGATAAATAAGCGGTATAGTTGATATTAGCATCATGTTGAAGGAGTATTTTGTCCTGTCTCCAAACAATACTTTCCTCCTGCCTTCAATAAAGGTATGTAATAGTGATTTAAATGTTCAAATATTTATTTCTTTAGTCATTTTATTTAGTTCTCATTGCTTAGTGTATGTAAAACTATAGTTTATCTTAAAAAAATATTTTCTTGTGAATATTTTTGTCTGGAACGGATTAATTATATTTACATTAATTCTTATGGGGAATATTATTTCGGTTAAAGACCATTTCGGTTAAAGGCCTAGCTCCTGGAATGGATTACGGCCTTTAACCGAGGGTCCACTGTAATGACGTAATCCGGGGGTCCATTGTATAGGAAAAATAATTGAATTTGATGAAGTGATAGATGATTTTGCAGGATTGAAGGCAAGGAAATGTAAGATCAGATTCACTGAGATGTTACCTGTACTCAAGGTCAAATAGACCCCTGGCTGTCTTCAAGCAGGCACTGGACAGGCACCTAAAGTCGGTACCTGACTAGCCGCGCTATGGTTCGTACATTGGATTGCGTGCAGCCAGCATTAACAGCCTGGTTGATCAGGCCCTGATCCACCACGAGGCCTGGTTACAGACCGGGCCGCGGGGCAGTGACTTCCGGAACTCTCTCCAGGTAAACTCCAGGTAATACAGCGGAACCCTGAGTTTTGCACAGCTCCCAACTCGAATAATTATGTAAGTGTATTATTGTAAGTGCTTTTGTAAGTGAATTTTTGGAGGTCTGAAACAGACTAATCTAATTTACATTATTCCTTATGGGAACAAATTCGTTCAGTAACAGCACTCGAACAGCCTTCTGGAACGAATTATGGCCAAAACTTGGGGTACCACTGTAACTGAAATTCATAAGTATGAACCCTTAATGTTTCTATATACAGTGGACCCCCGAGTATCGTAATTAATCCGTTCCAGGAGCTATTACTTAACACGAAGTTTACAAAATTTGAACCCTTATTTCCCTTAAGAAATAATGTAAATACAATTAATCCATTCCACAAAAAAATATTCACATACAAAATAATTAAAAATAATATATATACAGTGGTCCCTCGGTTTTCGGTCATCTCCAAACTCACCCTTTTATGTAAGTGTATTTTTGTAAGTGCTTTTACAAGTGTATTTTTGGGGGTCTGAAATAGACTAACCTACGTGACATTATTTCTTAAGGAAGTAAATTCGTTCGGTAACAGAACTTGAGCAGCATTCTGGAAAGAATTTTCGGCGAAAACCGAGGGTCCACTGTATATACATTTACTTACCTTTATTGAAGAGTTGCAGGCATCTGGAAGATGAGGTAATGAGTAATGAAGGTCCTCTTGGGCATTTTCTTCCAAAACAGGCCTGTTTCATCACAATTAAACACTTGTTGGGGGAGGAATTCTTCAGCCTCTACGAAGGGGAATCCCCACTCCCTGCATGAATGCTACACTCCCTGCATGCCTGCTAAACTCCCTGCATGCTTGCTAAACTCCCTGCATGAATGCTACACTCCCTGCATGAATGCTACACTCCCTGCATGAATGCTACCAAAGGGGTGCCACTAGGAAGCTTCTTTGGACCCATGGTGACTTATTTCACAGTGACAATCACTAAACCGCCAAAATAGACACCAAATGTATTGTGAATGTTTGAAAGATCACGCTGGGTAATGTTCTCTCAATGGTAAACAACGCTTCACTGGTGGGCATCCTGCGTCCTGCGCAGGCGCGGAGCAGGCAGACAGGTCTAATACGTTACGAAACACGAGCCAGTTTACGATTCTCGAAATCGAAAAAAGCTTACGAAACACGATTTTTACGAAATAAGAACCTTACGAAACTCGGGGGTCCACTGTATAAGCAATTAATTAGCTATACCCACTTTAGTCTTAAGTTTAGGCTTAAGCTGGTGGGAGACTTGGACCTGCCTTGCATGGGCCAGTAGGCCTATTGCAATGTTCCTTATGTTCTTAAGTTCTAGACACAAAAATTATGACATTCCTGTGCCCGGCTTAATCTTTGTAAAAGCTAATTTGCACATAAATGGACCCAAAATCTGGAACTTTCTGCCAACAATCTCCAGAGCCTACCTGCAAGCAAATTCAAAGCTATTGTAGAAAACATCTCCTTTTCCTATTATATCCTAGCAACAATTAACCCTTTCAGGGTCCAGAGGCCAAATTTCAAAGTGTGCGCCAGTGTCCAAGAAATTTTGAAGAAAAAAAAAAAAGATTTTTTCTTACAGAATTAAAGATAATAATTTTGTGAAGGTAATGAAACAAAAAAGTAATTTCCGATCAGTAGTTACCAAAATATAGAGTCATGAAGTTGACCCTCAATGCCGGGGTGGCGGCAACATCGGCGACTTCCGTAAAGTCGCATTTTTTTTAATTTTACGTTTTTATTTTTTTTATTTTCTTTCCTAATACTTTTTTTTCCAGTAACTTTTGTGGCATATGAGACCAATATAATGTACAGTGGTCCCCCGAGTTTCGTACACCCCGGAAATCGTACAATTATGTAAGTAAATTATTGTAAGTGCTTGTGGAAGTGTATTTTTGAGGGTCTGAAACAGACTAACCTACGTGACATTTTTCCTTAAGGGAGTAAATTCATTCGGTAATGGCGCTTAAGCAGGCTTGAGGAGTGAAGTTTTTACGAAACTCGGGGGACCACTGTATAACTGTACAATCGTTGTATTCAACACAATAACAGCACTAATTTGTTTATCATTATATTGCTTACAAAACTCGTTTACAAGTTTATTTTAAACAAAATAATGATGAAAATATTAGTGCAGTACATATTGTGTTGAATACAACGGTACCATATAGTACCATATGGTACAATGGTATATGGTACAATGGTACCATATGGTACCTTGTACAATATGGTGCAATGTGCCATATGGCACCCTGTACAATATGGTGCCCTGTACAATATGGTGCAATGTGCCATATGGTACCCTGTACAATATGGTGCAATGTACCATATGGTACCCTGTACAATATGGTGCAATGTACCATATTGTACCCTATACAATAAGGTACAGATACTGGGATCCCATTGGAAATAAGTCACCCTGACATTTTTGGGTTATCCTAGGATCTTTACACATATGCTGTTGCTTTGGACTGGTGCAGCATGCTGCATGCTCGTGGCACCATATGGTACATTGTACCATATAGTACCATTGTACCATATGGTACTGTTGAATTCAACACAATAACTGCACTAATATTTTCATTATTTTGTTTACAATAATTGTTTACAACAAAAAATATGGAAAAATGTTGTATATCAGTAATGTTCAATTATATACAGTGGAACCCTGCCTAACGAACAAAATTCATTCCAGAAGCCTGCTCAAGTGCCATTACCGAACGAATTTACTTCCTTAAGAAATAATGTCACGTAGGTTAGTTATATTTCAGACCCCCAAAAATACACTTCACAATCACTTACAATATTATACTTACATAATTGTACAATTTCCAGGGTGTTCGTTAGGCAGGGGTAGACTGTATTTATATATGTACAGTGACTGGACATGTTCCTAAAGGTGGATGACGAAGCGCTTTGTGTTGGAAACTGTCGAGTCAGTGGCTTCTCACTCAGAGTTGGTGCCTCGTGGCACCACCACCACGACCACCTACTGACCATACGGAACAAAGTACCATAAGGTACAGATACAGGGATCCCTATGGAAATAAGTCACCCTACTTTTTTGGGTTATCCTAGGAGCTTTGCACATATGCTGCTATGTATGATAATCTATGTACAGTTGACCCCCAGAAATCGAACAGTCATCATTCCAGAATGGTGTACAAGTGCTGTTACCAAACAAATTTATTCCCATAAGAAATTATGTAAATTAGATTAGTCCATTTCAGACCCACAAAAATACACCTATAAAAGCACTTAAAATAATAAACTTACATAATAGGGCGAGTTGGGAGTGTTCAATTTCCGAGGGTCCACTGTAACTGTATTTGTGTATACAGTGGACCCCCGAGTTTCGTAAAAACTTCACTCCTGAAGTCTGCTCAAGTGCCATTACCGAACGAATTTACTCCCTTAAGGAAAAATGTCACGTAGGCTAGTCTATTTCAGACCCCCAAAAATACTTTTCCACAAGCACTTACAATATTATACTTACATAAATGTACGATTTCCGGGGTTTACGAAACTCGGGGGTCCACTGTATCTGAATAAACTTACTCCAGCGCATGTGGCGTTGTAAGTTTATTCAGGT
Source organism: Cherax destructor (assembly GCA_009830355.1). Taxonomy (NCBI): domain Eukaryota; kingdom Metazoa; phylum Arthropoda; class Malacostraca; order Decapoda; family Parastacidae; genus Cherax; species Cherax destructor. Next base: position 44,307 of record WNWK01007998.1, on the reverse strand, counting down.
ATACACATATACAGTTACATAGATTATGATATACAGTGGTCCCTCGGTTTTCGTGCATCTCCAAACTAGAACATTTATGTAAGTGTATTTTCGTAAGTGTAAACAGCCTATCCAGAGACTGTTTCAAACTGCGCGGCACTATGGTGCTGCCCTCTATAGGCCTATCAGGTCGGGCTGGTCAGCCATGCTTCTTTCTCACTTCGACGGCCTACCTCACTGAACCAGGTTCTACCCAACTGGCTCCCGGTCCCCTCACGCTCTGTTCGCGTGTACACCTACACTTTGCCATTAATAAACTGAGTCTAGTCATCGGCCGTATCTCTGCACCTACGCTACCATTCTACTGCCCAAAGTAAGCAGCCAAGAAAATAGACTTAACAGTGGTGACAGCAGTGGTTCACGGCAGAGTGTAGTGTAGGGGACCCACCGCCCAGTCGTGGGTGCCTGAGTCAGAGCATCGTCCATGATTTTTCCACAAAATCGGGACATAGGGCGTCATCTCCAGCTCTCCAGCCTGAAGCAGTCACGTGTGTGTTCATCCCCTACTCTACAACTCTCCAGCATTCTCCTACACCCTTCTGCATCCAGCAGCGTCTCTACGCCTTCCTACAGCTACAAGAGACGCGAGGTGAGGTAGTTTGGGGTGTGTTGGTGTTGTGTCCATGTGTGTCTACCTCAGGGCGCCGCTGCCTACCTCACACCACCAACCACCTACTCTCCACTACTTGCTACGTTTCTACGCTCCCTATATCCAGCTCGTCGCCTGTGTGTTGTTTTCTCCGAGTTCTTAAAGAAGCCAGCCCTGGCTTGACCACGTGGGAACCCATCGTGGTTGTCCCAAGCCAAGCCAAGCCAGGCGCCTGCAGTGTTCCCAGCGCCTCGTTCCTGCGTCCTTCAATCTTCACCCTTCCTCCAGCTTCAGCAGTGATTTAATTTTTTTTTGTATTTGCACCAGTATCTTAAACTTCCCCCCCATTGAAAACTGTAAAGTAACATCTTAGTAATTGTTGCAGTCTCTTGCAGTACTTCTGGTACCCTGAAAAAGTCCTCTTGTGTAGTAATTTCCCCGTGTCCGTCTGCGCTTCCTAAGCCACGGTCAGCAGCGCTCTCAGACGCGTTCCCAGTGTAAACACTACGCCGCTCTCTCAGCTGGCGAGTTTCTGTGCTTTTTTAGTAAAACCCCTCATTTCCGCAGAGTTCTACGTCCTTTTCCCGTTCTTCCCAAGCCCTGCACAATCTTTCCTACGCCACTGGAGACCCCATAGAAGCCTACAAGTGTTTATAGTGTGTGTACCGCCGCATCCAGCCACCAGTACACACCAGGAGTTTCAGAATCTGCCTACTTGCTTCTACCTCCCATCTACAATCAAAGTTAAGTAAACAGTGACTTGTCTGGCATTTCCTAAGAATTTGTGACATTATTTAATTGCCCTGCACCAAGTACAGTATCACTGAAGCCCATACTTTCAGTGAATTATTCAGCAACATTGTTGCACTTTGCAAGCTCATTTTTTTTTTCATTTTAAATCCTAGTGCATTATTTCTGCACATAGCCTCTCACCTAATTATTAATTTGTTCCTGCTCAAAGTTGTTCATTGTGCTACCCATATATATATATGTATATATATTCTTTTTAAGTTACATCTGTCTGCTATTATTTTGATTGTTGCATCTGCAAGCTAGCCACAAATTGTTGACAACCCTGCACAGTTCTGATGTGTTAGTGTGTTCAAAGTGTTATTTTAATACTTGCCAGTGTCAGTTTTATTCTGCTTGAATTCAACAACTTGTGACTAGACACCTACATTTTCTCCAGTGTCTCAATTTAATTTTTTTTTCCTCCATATTATTTCTTTGCCATATTTTTGTTTAGGCACATTCACCTGTGTTTTGCATTCTGTTGATGTTTATGCCTTGTCATTGAGTGATTTATCAGTCCCTGTTATTGAATTTTCAGGAACCTGCTTATTTGCCATTATTGCAATAATTACCTGTGAAATTCCATACTTTTGCACCAGAATTTACTTAGCAATTTTTTTCGTGTCAGTGTATACTCATTTTGCCACCTGTAACTTTTTGCCCCTATTATTATTGATTTTCATCATTTTGGCATTTTACTCATTGCCTTTTTATGTGAAATTCAGTACTTCTTGATACAGTAAATTTTTGTGACTGTTTTTATTCCTTTGAAGACTGATTTTATTAATTGTTTTGCCACCTTACCTTGCTGCAAGTGAATTCATATTTTCTTTGCCATACCTAATTGCAACTGCCAGCACCTGCAACATTTTGCTGTGTGTTGAGCAAGCCTGCACTGCAGTACATTGTATGTAATACCCAGTTTTCATTTTAATTTGCAAACTTTTGTTAATTCCGCTACTTGTTACAGTTCATTCATTTTCATGCAATTTTCTTGCCAGTTATCTCTGCTTTTGTTCTGTGTACACCCCAGCAATTAATTCACTTGTATTCAAAATTTACCTTGAGTTTCAGAGTGTACCATTCTTTTTTTGACGTAATTCACGCATTTGTTAACAAATAAGCAGTTTTGAGTAACACCGTGTTGTGTCCTCTCTGACTCTGTGTTGAGTTCTAGCCGTTTGCGTATCAATTCTTGCTTTGATCCCTTTCCCTTTCTCCGTGACTTATTTTGTGCTTATAACTGACGCTATGACTCAGACACGCAGTAGCCGTCGCGATGCCCAAGCTTCTGCCGCAGATAGCACTGATGCCTCTCCTGTTACGTCCCATCAGGGGGAGGATGGCGCCTCCATAACAATTGGCCAGGCAGTAGCCCATGTCGCGGCCTCGAATGGCCACGAATGTCATCCCGCCCGTCCCTTTTGTTCGATGGTCGCGCCAGTATGTTGGAGACTTGGTTCAAATCGGTCGAGATGACAGTTAAGGGACGAACCGATAACCCCACTGACGCGCACTATGTAAACACTGCCGCGGTGGCTGTGAACACATCCCTAAGTGTTATCACTTCCTTCTTAGACTTGGTGGAAGTGCGTGATTTGCAGTCATGGCCCAAGCTCAAGGAAGCATTCCGTAATTACTTCCGGCGCAGGCATCAGAGCCATTACCTTGACATTATCACGAGCGTCATGAATGAGTGCCAATCCCCGGATGAAAGCCCCCTCGCTTGTGTCTGTCGTTTCCAGCGAGCATCGTTAGATTTTATTGACATTATGAAGGATAGCAAGTGGGTCACTAGTGATGGTAGTATAAAACTCGAAGACATCATCCCCATGATCGTCGGAGGCGTCATGCGGAGAGATGCCCCTCCATCTCCATGATAGGATTGACGAATTAGGGCTTGGCCCCAGGAACACATCCTGGGCGCCTTTAATGCTATCGATAAAATTAAACCGCTGGGCGAGAAAGACAAGGCTTGTCGCCCTGCTGGTACTCCCTTGCAAGTCCCTCAATTGCCAACTCTTGTGTCGCCGCCTGTGCAACCCCCTGTCACTTTTGCTGCAGCCGTCCAGCAATCAGCAGCCAAGGCTAGGACGAACAGCAAACCTCAGACCAAGCCGAATCAAAACGGCAGGTAGGTTATGACCGGAGGGCTAGCAAGACTGACTTTGCCAGCGTCTCCTCCATCTAAGTCCAAGCATCATAAGCGCACACCGCCGTCAGCACCACCGCGAGCGTGTGGTTACCTGTTTTAACTGCGGTAAAAGAGATCATTACCGTTCTGAGTGTTATAAACCTCAGCCCCTACGCCGTGATAATCACCGTCCCCGTGCGCAGCACCGAGAGGGCGATTGTGTTTACCACCATACATCCAGTCATACCTCCAGTGAGTGCCTCAAGTTGCGTAGCATCTTGTCGGCGCACCACGGCAAGCGCTCCTCGCCCGGGCCCGAGCTGCGGGCCCCTCCAGTAGTTCGGGGAAGAGACGCGCCAGAAAAATCCCGCAAAAAGATAGTCACCCTATCGGAGTCGCTGTATTCCATCCCTGTCCGCAATGTGTTCGCCGCCCTGGGCAGCGACACGCATGCCGACAGCATGGAAACAGAGTGCCTCGACGCTGGTGTCGCGACTCGAACCGTACCTTCCAGGACGTCGAGTCGCTCCACCAAGCGTCGAGCCTCTAGCAGCCGGGACTCCGACGACCTAGTCGGCCCGTCATGCCTTCATGTTCAGTATGACAGCCCGTGTGGACCTCTCGTAGAGTCCACACTTCATCGGAAGCCTATTCAGCTTTTCCTTGATACAGGTTCGGTGGTTAACATTGTCCGTTCCACCCTCTTCCGTGACATTGGTCTCCATGCAGCCATGCTGACCGAGCCGTCTGCTATTCAGACATTGTGAGGCGTTTCAGGTAGCCCTCTCACGGTCCGTGGTTGTACAACCTTAGAATTTGCGATCCATGATCACAAGTGGTCAGCAAAGTTCTTAGTTGTTGATGACATCGTCTTCCCAGGCGATTTGCTCATCGGTTTCAGGACCATGGCAGACCTTAAGATCCGTTTAGATCCAGCTAAGTGGAAAGCGGATTTTGACAGAGTGGACGCGCCCTTCTGGGGTGTACACTTGGGTTCCACTACCTGCCACTCCGTCTCTGAGTACATCCAGTGCTTGGAATCATTGGAAACCCGTGGTTTCCGTCGCGCACCCTCCGTGAGGTCGGCCTCTTGTCCTGACCAACCTCATAAGAGAGCTCGTATCTTGTCACCTCCTGACCATCAGCGCTCAGTTATCAGTGAAACCCAGTCTGGGGACGCCCATTCTGACCATCACTCTAACTCTCGCGCTGTTGTAGAGGATGACCGTTGTCAAGCCGCAGTCTCCCTGTCGGCAGGCGACTGTCTGACTCGTGTCATGGCATCAGCGAGCGGAGTTACTGCCTGTACAAAATATGACGTCACTTTGTCGGCTAATTCGCTCACTCCTGTTACGGTGTATGTGACAAGAGCTTTCGAAGGAGATCATGTGCTAGTCGACAACGACACATGCAGAGTCAAGGGCCTCTCCCTTGAGCCGTCCTTGCACACTGTGCGTCGTGGCAAGTTGCAAGTCCTTGTCGGTAACTTGCATAGTCGAGAATTCCCCCTGAGGAAGGACACTTCACTTGTCGACCTCGTCAGGTTCCCTCTCCCGGTGAGAGTGGAGGGAGAAATCCCAGCTGACGTTCTTATAAGTGCAGTCCTCCCAGGTGAGTCCGCTACTAATTCTTCCGTCACCCGGCCAGTGCAGGAAGATGATCTAGCTATGACAGACTACCCGGAAGAAGTTCCAACTTCTCCAGGTTCTCAATCGCGCACGCACTGCCGTCGCGTTAGATGGTGAGTCCATGGGTCTGACCCACTTATGTCTCACCATATTCCGCTTGAAAGGTACTAACCCATTTACGTGCCTGCGTATCGTTTGCCGCATGCGCAAGAGTGTTTGCTGACGAACTCATTGCAAAGATGCTCCGCGATGGAGTTATCAGAGTCCATTTCCCCGTGGAATGCCCCTCTAATCCTAGTTCCCAAGAAAGATGGAACATGGCGTCCTGTTATCGATTACAGGAAACTGAATGCCTGTACCATCCCAGACCGATTTCCATTGCCAGTTCTGAATGACCTGTTACAGAACATTGGCGATAACAAGGTTTTTTCGACTCTTGATCTTCTTCAAGGGTTTTGGCAGATCCTCTTGATGACCAAAGCAAAGAACTAACAGCGTTCTCTACGCCTACTGGTCATTATCAGTTCAAGAGAATGCCCTTCGGCTTGCGCGGAAGCCCGATCAGGTTCAGTCGTCTAATGACAACGATTTTCCGTACTCTCCTAGGTGGCACGCTCATGGTCTACCTAGACGATCTCATTGTGATGTCCCAAGATGTTCCTACTCATCTCGTAAAACTTGAGCGGGTACTGGAAAAACTAGCCAAGGCTAATCTTAAGGTGAAGCTTTCTAAATGCCAGTTCCTTAAGCAGGAAATAAAGTTTCTGGGCCACGTAGTGACTCAGAGCGGCATCAAGACAGACGAGTCTAAAATCTCGGCTGTGCGAAAGTTCCCTAGACCTACGATGGCGGATACTCTCCGCTCCTTCGTAGGCCTAGCTGAATTCTACCGCACTTTCATAGCCGGTTTCTCCACCTTAGCTGCACCCTTGACGCAGCTCCTTAAGAAAGATGTTCCCTTTGAGTGGACGTGTGACCAAGAAAGAGCTTTCGTCACACTTAAAAATAGGTTAACATCAGCCCAGTCCTTAGGTTCCCTGATTTCACCAAGCGTTCACCTTGACGACAGATGCCAGCAAAGTTGGCATCGGTGCAGTCTTGTCGCAGGAATCTAATGGTAAGCAACAGCCAATAGCTTATGCTAGCCGTGTTCTTACCAAAGCTGAAGTCAATTACTCTGTGACAGAGCTAGAAGCCTTAGCCATCGTCTGGGCTTTGAACCACTTCAGAGACATTATTTACCAGTATCCTATCAAGATTTACACGGATCATCTGCCGTTATTATCCCTTTTTGCAAACAAGAATCTCTCTGGAAAACATGCTCGGTGGTCTCTCACCTTTAACGACTACAATCCCGAAATCTGCTATGTACCGGGTAAGCAAAATGTCGTGGCTGACGCCTTGTCGAGGCATATAGCCTTTGTCAGTGCAGACAACTCGTTCTCAATCAAGGACCTAGAGAGAGCCAGCGGCAGAACCCTGTGTGGTCACCAGTCCTTCGATTCCTAACCAAGGAGGACGTTGGCCCGCGGGTCAAGTCGCCCGTTCCGCTGACAGACTTAGTGGTCAATCAAGGAGTACTGTGTCGTGTAGCTTCGACTAGTAGACCCGGCAGAACCGTACACCAACTGGTGATACCGGAGTCCCTGGTACCCACGACTCTCAAGTTGATCCACGATGTCCCAGGCGCAGCGCACCCGGGAAGGACCGCAGCATCAAACAGGCTAGAATGAAATATTTCTGGCCTAAGATGGCAGCGGAAATTGCCAAGTATGTACACCAGTGTGTCGTTTGCTTACAACACAAGGGTACTGTCACGGGTCCCAATCCCATTCTGAAGTATCCCATTACAAAGGAGCCCTGGGAGAGAACTTCTGTCGACCTGTTGACGAATTTCTCGACCTCGGAGAAGGGTAATAAACACCTGCTTGTAATGGTAGATAACTTGACGCGGTACTGCGAGTTAGTACCCATCCCTGACAAAACGGCCGGGACAGTCGCAAATGCTTTCCGTGAGCGTATCGTTCTCCGTCATACCTGCCCACGTGTTCTGTCAGACAATGGGTCGGAGTTCATAAATGCCACAATGAAGGACCTTTGTTCCAGGTTTGACATTCACGAAGCACCAGTAGCTCCACGTCACGTCACTGAACATGTTGCTGATATGGCTTGTTTGAGCTTTGAACATCGTTCCACTTCGAACAAATCTCCTTAATCTCTGAAGAAGGCACCTCCTTCACTCCCTCTTCCTCCTCCTCCTCCTCCTCCTCCTGTGAAGCAATAGCCTCAACTCTGGTCTGATGCTCTTCCAGTTCCAGCTCTTCAGTTGTTAGCTCTACCCTGTGATCCTGCACCAACTCTTCCACATCCTCACCACTCACCTCCAAACCCAGGGATTTGCCCAATACCACAATACCTTCCACAACAGGCACAGGGTCGGCAGGGTCAGGGTCAGCCTCAAACCCTTCAAAATCCCTCTGTTGGACACAACCTGGCCACAATGGTCTCCAAGCAGAGTTCAAAGTCCTGGAAGTCACTGCATTCTAAGCCTTACCTATAAGGCCTAAGCAGTTGTAGATATTGAAGTGATTCTTCCAATTGAGCATCCAAGGTCACTTCAAAGCACTTTTCAAACACTGCTTTTGTGTAGAGTTTTTTGAAGTTGGAAATGACCTGCTGGTCCATGGGCTGGAGGAGAGGAGTGGTGTTAGGAGGCAAGAACTTCACTTTTATAAAATTGAAGTCTTCACACAGTAGGTCTTCCAAGTTTGGAGGATGTGCAGGAGCGTTGTCCAGTAACAGGAGGCACTTGGGGTCCAAATCCTTTTCCTGTAGGTATTTTTTTCACACTGGGGCCAAACACTTCATAGATCCACTCACTGAAAAGTTGCCTTGTGACCTATGCATTCTGACTAGCTCTCCACAAGACACAATCTAATCTTGACGACATTGTGTTTCTAGAACACTCTGGGATTTTCTGAGTGATACACCAGTAAAGGCTTCACTTTAAAATCCCGACTAGCATTAGCACAAAACATAAGAGTTAGCCTGTCTTTCATAGGCTTGTGTCCTGGCAATGCCTTTTCCTCCTGAGTAATGTAGGTCCTGTTGGGTCTTTTCTTCCAAAACAGGCCTGTTTCATCACAATTGAACACTTGTTCGGGTTTCAAATTTTCAGTCTTTATGTTGTCCTGAAACTCGTTTATGAATTTTTCAGCCGCACGTTTGTCTGAACTGGCAGCCTCACCATGCCTTACCATATTGTGTATGCCACTACACTTCTTAAATCTGTCAAACCAGCCTCTGCTGGCTTTAAAATCACTAACACTACAATCAGCATTTGTTCCAGGCATTTTCTTTGCAAGATCGGCATGCAACTGCCTTGCCTTTTCACAAATAATTGTCTCGGACACACTATCACCCGCTAACTCTTTATCCTTGATCCACACCAGCAACAACTTCTCAACCTGTTCGACAATTTGTGGTCTATTTTTGGCTAGCATATCAACACCTTTTGCAACATCAGCTTCCTTGATTTGTTCCTTCTTTGTCAAGATAGAAGCTATAGTTGACCTGTTTTTGCCATATATCCTGGCAAGCTCTGAAATTCGCACACCACTCTTGTATTTTTGTATAATTTCCTTCTTCATGTCTATGGTGTTTCTCACTTTCTTTACCACAGGGGTACCACTAGGAACTTTCTTGTGACCCATGGTAGCTTATTTCACAATCGCATTTAATGAACAAGCTCCAAACACAATGAATTAATTGTGAAATGTTTGGATGAGCGTGCACGGTAGTGTTCACTCAAGGGTAAACAATGCTAGACTGGCTCACGGCCAGGCGGACAAGTCTGGTACGCACTTGTTCGAATTGCGGGACGAGTTCGATTCGTGGGACAAAATTTGTTCGAAAAAAGTGTTTGAAAATCTATTTGTCCGATTGCCGAGGCGTTCGAAATTCAGGGTTCCACTGTACCTATTAGTAAGGTAGGATTTGAAATATGCAAGTGCATGACCTCTTATACCATAATGGTCAAGTTTGTGGAGTAGGATGCCATGGTTTACTGTGTCGAAAGCTTTCCTTAGGCAATAAAAAGTCCTAATGGATATTTCTTATTTTCGAGTGCTGTGTAGAGCAGGTCTATCATTTTTACAATTGCATCGTTAGTGCTTTTATTTTTTCTGAAGCTAAATTGGCAGGGGTTGAGTACGCTTTGTGTTGTTATAAACGAGTATACAGTGGTCCCTCGGTTTTCGGTCATCTCCAAACTCGAACATTTATGTAAGTGTATTTTCGTAAGTGCTTTTGCAAGTGTATTTTTGGGGGTCTGAAATTGACTAACCTACGTGACATTATTTCTTAAGGAAGTAAATTCATCTGGTAATGGCACTTGAGAAGCATTCTGGAAAGAATTTTCGGCAAAAACCGAGGGTCCACTGTAATCTCATGTGCACAAGTTTCTTGAAGATTTTGAATAGCAATGGTAAGTTTGATATTGGTCTATAGTTGTTTACGTCTGTGGGGTCACCGTCTTTGTGTATTGGTGTAACCCTTGCTGTTTTGAGTAGTGTCGGGAAGGTGCTAGTTTCTAGAGGAGAGTCAGAATTCGCCGGGGAGTGAGAGTTTCCTTGCCGCCAGGCATGATGAACAAAGCTTACTGAGGCGGCGTTCTCATAGTGCAATGCGGGCTCCCAGATTTTTTGTTTACTGCGCACATTGATCACCCAGACCCATTCTCTTAGATGTAGGCCTATCAGCCTTCTCGCTCTAAATTTGATGCTGCTAGAATTTTGGTGTAGTACTACGGTTTGGACCTCAAAGCTGTAGAACTATGGCACGGACCCTGAAAGGGTTAAATGTTAAATAAGGTAAACAATTCTTTCAACAACAATTATGTAAAAAATTATATTCTTATTTTCATTACTTGTAATTTTAATTTAACATTAAAGAAATAGATGTCTGCTTATTTGTTCTATTGATAATGCCTAATTTTTATGATTTACAGTAGGCCGTCAAAAATATGCAGCAAAATTGCCTCATATTTTCGACTAACAATCCATAAAATTCAACTAACATGGTGCCACTTCTGGGAAAAAAATTGGAGTGCTGAGAGGTAAACTGCGGGATTTCAGATCTTTGTGATTAACTTGATTTCTGCATACCAGTCAATACATGTAAAGGGTGGTTTTACCAAGGACCTGCCTTGTATGGGCCAGTAGGCCTTCTCCAGTGTTCCTCCATTCTTATGTTCTTATGTTTTTACATATGCTGCTAAGTATGATAATTTATTTAACTGTATTTATGTGTATGTTTACCTGAATAAACAGACTGGCTGTATTGACTTGACTTACTGACTGACTTACTGGACTGACTTACTGGACTGACTGACCAACTGCCTCTCCACTCCCTTCACAATCATCAACAAACACCTGCATCCACAATTTAAGGTAAGAAATATTATTTCTGTTGAATTTTTAGCCTTAAGCAATAGAAAGAATATACATAATGACACTGAACAACAAATGCATTAACATTTTTTTTTTTTTGGAAGATTTGGAGACAAAAAAAAAAAAAAAAAAGTTGTTTTGCTTTTTTCAGGGTCCAAAGAACTTAACCCTATTTTTCCGATAAGTTCTTCAGTTCCTTTAACACGGATTCATCTAACTGCATTTTCAGGGACATAACTGCCATGTTAATCAACAGTCTATTGTATATACCTTTAATGTCATTATATAAAACCAAATAATATTTATTGCAATTGTAGTTTTACATTAGGCCTAAGCCTGCCTAAAATGTTCTGCACAACCAGATGTCAACCATCTCTGTACAAACACTGAATTATCTAACTAAAGGTTATTCCGGGGATCAACGCCCCCGCGGCCTGGTCCACAACCAGGCCCCCCAGTGGATCAGGGCCTGATCAACCAGGCTGTTGCTACTGGCCACACATAGCCCAACGTACGAACCACAGCCCGGCTGATCCAGCACCGACACTGTCCAGCTCCCTCTTGAAGGTAGCAGGGGTCTATTGGTACTTCCCCTTATGCATGATGAGAGGCTGCTGAACAGTCTTTTTGTCTCTGGACACAAATTGTGTTTTCTCTTAGCGTACCAATGTCGCCCCACTTTTTATTGGGGGTGTTTTGCATCGCTTGCCATGAGAAAATAAACCTTTGTCTTTAGTGCTGTATTGAAGTCATTCATTGATGATCACTGGTAGCATACAAATGTTTGCTATGAGGAATGTGGGGTAGTGATCAGTAGTATATCTGAGATTATCCCTGCTTTGAAAGCAACTAATATATTGGTCCATATATGGTCAATTGTGGTTCCACTTATCTCAGTTAACCTTGTTAGCTTTATTATTGCTGGTACGAGCAATGAAATGTTCATATTATTAATGAAGGCAATTACTGCCAGTCACCAGCAAGTAGTAGGTAATGTTTGTTTTGTTGCTTATTAGGTATTTTAGGTTGTTACTAAAGTTTGGGATAAATGCAGGTAATCATAATGAAGGTGCTTGTATGGCACCTTTCTTTAGTACCAGTCAAATATTCCTTAACCCTTTCGGGGTCAATCCCATAATATTACAGCTTTGAAGCCAGGGTCGGTCCCATAATACTATGCCAAAATTCTAGCGGCTTCTAATCTTGTGGGAGAAAGCTGGTAGGCCTACATATGAGAGACTGGGTCTGCATGGTCAGTGTGTGGGGTATAAAAAAATCCTGCACCGCATAATGCATGAGAGAAAAAACTGCGACCATGTTTTTGGTGTAAAACAGCAAATTTGCGGTGCATTTTCATATGTTTTTTATGGTTGTATTCTCGGTCCTTGGTCTTATTTGATAGAATGGAAGATATACAGTGGACCCTCGGTTTTCGTTCACCTCCAAACTCGAACAATTATGTAAATGTATTTTTGTAAGAGCTTTTGTAAGTGTATTTTTGGGGTTCTGAAACGACTAATCTAATTTACATTTGTCCTTATGGGAACAAATTCATTCGGTAATGGCACTCAAACAGCACTCTGGAATGAATTTTCAAAGAAAACCAAAGGTCTACTGTATTACAGAAATAGAGATGATTTTTGAATGGTTTACAGACTAAAAGAAGTTTAAAATTGAGCTCAAATTAGCAGAAATGTTCAATTTTTGCTGAAGTTCAAGAGAAAACAAATCATGTCATGCATCCAATACACATCAACTGGCTGGTTTGATATGCACTCACGAATGCACTGACATTATTTATACAATTATTACCATTATGCAGTAGTCTGAATAAAAGTAAATCTTCTATTTTTGTGCGAATTAAAATTCAAAATGAAAAGCAAGCGTAATATAAGAGGGGCCTGGAGACGTGACTAATGAACAGAGAAAATGTTATTTTAGTGCCAGGAATGTTTTCATAATTTATTCTGGGCCCTATTTTGAAATTGGCCTTTCTTGAATTTTGTGTGACATTGACCAAATTATTAAGTTTTGATCACTTTATTGGGAAGTTGAAATAGGTAAATGGGCAGTTTCTTGTACTCAATCGATAGAATAAAAGGAGTTCTAGCTAAACAGCTACAACTCCTTTAGGAATTGGCCCAAAATAGGACTCAAAGTGGGGGAAATCACTTATGTGTAATTCTGTAAGATTTCCATAAAATTTTGTGCTTTTGGTTTCATTACCTTCAGAAAAAGATTCCCTATCATTTCATAAGAATTTTTTCTGAAAAATCTTCAACCCTGGGAGCAAGTTTGTGAGCAGGGGTCTCGACCCTCAAAGGGTTAAGGGGCAGGATTGCCCCATTCAAGGATACAGAGGCTATTTTCCCCTCATATGAGAAGAACTTTGTATAGAAAGGGGTTTAGTTATAGGTAATACATATTTTAAGAAAAAGAGGATAAATAAGTATACAAGTTATGATGTAGGGCGTAATGACAGTAGTTTGTTGGACTATGTATTGGTAGATAAAAGACTGTTGAGTAGACTTCAGGATGTACATGTTTATAGAGGGGCCACAGATATATCAGATCACTTTTTAGTTATAGCTACAGTGGGAGTAAAAGGTAGATGGGATACAAGGAAAATAGAATCAGTAAGTAAAAGAGAGGTGAAGGTTTATAAACTAAAGAGGAGGCAGTTAGGGTAAGATATAAACAACTATTGGAGGATAGATGGGCTAGTGAGAGTGTAGGCAATGGGGTCGAAAATGTATGGGGTAGATTTAAAAATGTAGTGTTAGAGTGTTCAGCAGAAGTTTGTGGTTACAGGCGAGTGGGTGCGGGAGGGAAGAGGAGCGATTGGTGGAATGATGATGTAAAGAGAGTAGTAAGGGAGAAAAAGTTAGCATATGAGAGGTTTTTACAAAGTAGAAGTGATGCAAGGAGGGAAGAGTATATGGAGAGAAAAGAGAGGTTAAAGAGTGGTGAAGCAATGTAAAAAGAGAGCAGATGAGAGAGTGGGTGAGATGTTATCAGCAAATTTTGTTGAAAATAAGAAAAAGTTTTGGAATGAGATTAATAAGTTGAGGAAGCCTAGAGAACAAATGGATTTGACAGTTAAAAATAGGAGAGGAGAGTTATTAAATGGAGAGTTAGAGGTATCGGGAAGATGGAGAGAATATTTTGAGGATTTGTTAAATGTTGATGAAGACAGGGAAGCTGTGATTTCGTGTGTAGGGCAAGGAGGAATAACATCTTGTAGGAGTGTGGAAGAGCCAGTTGTGGGTGTAGGGAAGTTCGTGAGGCAGTGGGTAGAATGAAAGGGGGTAAGGCAGCTGGGATTGATGGGATAAAGATAGAAATGTTAAAAGCAGGTGGGGATATAATTTTGGAGTGGTTGGTGCTATTATTTAATAAATGTATGGAAGAGGGTAAGGTACCTAGGATTGGCAGAGAGCGTGTATTGTTCCTTTGTATAAAGGCAAAGGGGACAAAAGAGAGTGCAAAAATTATAGGGGAATAAGTCTGTTGAGTGTACCTGGTAAAGTGTATGGTTGAGTTATTATTGAAAGAATTAAGAGTAAAACAGAAAGCAGGATAGCAGATGAACAAGGGGGCTTTAGGAAAGGTAGGGGGTGTGTAGACCAAGTGTTTACAGTGAAACATATAGGTGAACAGTATTTGGATAAGGGTAAAGATGTTTTTGTGGCATTTATGGATTTGGAAAAGGCGTATGATAGGGTAGATAGGGGGGCAATGTGGCAGATGTTGCAGGTGTATGGAATAGGAGGAAGGTTACTGAAAGCAGTGAAGAGTTTTTATGAGGATAGTGAGGCTCAGGTTAGAGTGTGTAGGAGGGAAGGGACTTTTTCCCAGTAAAAGTGGGCCTTAGACAAGGATGTGTGATGTCACCGTGGTTGTTCAATATATTTATAGATGGGGTTGTAAGAGAAGTGAATGCGAGGGTCTTGGCAAGAGGTGTTAGGCTAAAAGATAAAGAAGCAAATACAAAGTGGGAGTTGTCACAGTTGCTTTTTGCTGATGACACTGTGCTTTTGGGAGATTCTGAAGAGAAGTTGCAGAGGTTGGTGGATGAATTTGGTAGGCTGTGTAAAAGAAGAAAATTGAAAGTGAATATAGGAAAGAGTAAGGTGATGAGGATAACAAAAAGAATAGGTGACGAAAGATTGGATATCAGATTGGAGGAGAGAGTATGGAGGAGGTGAATGTATTCAGATATTTGGGAGTGGACATGTCGGCGGATGGGTCTATGAAGGATGAGGTGAATCATAGAATTGATGAGGGAAAAGGGTGAGTGGAGCACTTCGAGTCTGTGGAGACAAAGAACCTTGTCCATGGAAGTAGAGAGGGAATTTATGAGAGTATAGTTATACCAACGCTCTTATATGGGTGTGAAGCATGGGTGATGAATGTTGCAACGAGGAGAAGGCTGGAGGCAGTGGAGATGTCATGTCTGAGGTCAATGTGTGGTGTGAATATAATGCAGAGAATTCGGAGTTTGGAAATTAGGAGGAGGTGCGGGGTTACCAAAACGATTGTCCAGAGAGCTGAGGAGGGGTTGTTGAGGTGGTTTGGACATGTAGAGAGAATGGAACGAGACAGAGTGACTTCGAGTGTATAAATCTGTAGTGGAGGGAAGGCGGGGTAGGGGTCGGCCTAGGAAAGGTTGGAGGGAGGGGTAAAGGAAGTTTTGTGTGCGAGGGCTTGGACTTCCAGCAAGCATGGTGAGCGTATTTGATAGGAGTGAATGGAGGCATATGGTTTTTAATACTTGACGTGCTGTTGGAGTGTGAGCAAAGTAACATTTATGAAGGGATTCAGGGAAACCGGCAGGCCGGACTTGAGTTCTGGAGATGGGAAGTACAGTGCCGGCACTCTTAAGGAGGGGTGTTAATGTTGCAGTTTTATAACTGTAGTGTAAAGCACCCTTCTGGCAAGACAGTGATGGAGTGAATGATGATGAAAGTTTTTCTTTTTCGGGCCACCCTGCCTTGGTGGGAATCGGCCGATGTGTTAATAAAAAATAAAATAAATGAGAAGAAGGTATCAAGGGATTGGCAGAGAGCATGTATAATTCCTTTATATAAGGGAAAGGAGGACAAAAGTGATTGTAAATATTATAGGGGAATAAGTTTACTGAGTATACCAGGTAAAGTGCATGGTAGGGTTATTATTGAAAGAATTAGAGGTAAGACAGAGAGCAGGATTGCAGATGAACAAGGAGGCTTTAGAATAGGTAGAGAATGTGTAGATCAAGTGTTTACATTGAAGCATAGTACTACGGCACTGACCCTGGCTTCAGAATGTCAATCATCACACTCACTGAGACCTGGCTAAAGCCTGGTACTACAGACGTCTATACCATTCCTGGTTACACAGCCATACACAACTGTAGGACAGACCAGCAAGGGGGTGGAACAGCTACATACTACTCAGATCAACTTGAATGTATCAATAATTCTTGCACAAGGGATGAACATGGAGAATATATTACAGTTGGGCCCCACTTATACGGCAGATTAGGTTCCAGGCTAGTGCCTTAAAGCAGACATCGCCGAAAAGCAGAACGCCATTTTTTTCCACTTCTAAATGCATATAAATGCCAGACAACAAGCTTACACTAACTTATATTAAGTTAACAATAGCACTAGGCATTAAAAAAAACAATAAAAAGAAAGATACACACAGAGTACACTTATTACTTACCTTAAAGTATTAACATTGGCTTAAAATAGTCTGTGAACCAATTTATGAAAAGATCAGTAGTCATCCAAGCTTTCAAATTGGATTTATAATAAACAGGGAGGCTACCATTTGCATAGTTCTTTAGGGTCCTAGGATTCTCTGAGTGATAAATTATCATAGGTTTTAACTTGCAATCCCCAGCAGCATTTGCTCCTAGCAAGTGTTAGTTGAAGACTCAGATGAGTCAAAGGGATGTTAGGAAGTATTTCTTCAGCCATAGAGTAGTCAGGAAGTGGAATAGTCTAGCAAGTGATGTAGTGGAGGCAGGAACCATACATAGCTTTAATATGAGGTATGATAAAGATCATGGAGCAGGGAGAGAAAGGACCTAGTAGCGGTCAGTGAAGAGGCAGGGCCAGGAGCTAAGTCTCGACCCCTGCAACCACAATTAGGTGAGTACACTCTTGGGTTATCCTGGGTTCTCTACACATATGCTGCTATATGTAACTGTATTTGATGGCTATCTCAGTGATCAACATATACCTTGTTAGTAAGTTTATTCAGGTATACACAAATACAGTTACATAGATTATCATTCATAGCAGAATATGCGTAGAC
Organism: Cherax destructor; assembly: GCA_009830355.1. Lineage (NCBI taxonomy): Eukaryota > Metazoa > Arthropoda > Malacostraca > Decapoda > Parastacidae > Cherax > Cherax destructor. Next base: position 27,369 of record WNWK01007998.1, on the reverse strand, counting down.
AACCTAGGATAACCCAAAAAAGTCAGTTCACTGAGTTTAATCATTTCTAACTTGGCATTTAAAGTAAGAAGCTTACGACTCCTCTTTTTATCACAACTAAGCTTAGACGCCATAGTCAATGAGAACCAACTAGTTAACGAAAGAGTAAACGAGAGAGAGAACGAGATACGGAGTTCAGACAAGGTAAAAAACAAACTGAACAGGTAGTGGGCAATCACTCGGTCAGGCGAAATGAATGCGATTAATACGTGTCCACTTTTAGTTCATTCACATACGTTTGTAAGAGTTTGTGAAACTTTTACCTCAAAATAATTTTTTTTATTATAATAATAATTACCTCACAATACAAATACTCTTACATTGTGCACAAGTTAGTACAAAATAAACAAACAGCAACACTCCCATTCTCATGCAACACACTATTTTTAGAGTTAATGATATTATTATTATTATTATCATAATAATAAAAAAGAAGCGCTAAACCCACAAGGGTCGTGAATAGCTATATATAGATTGAAGGCATATGAAAGGAATATTTTTCTACAGTTATCTCTCAGTGTTTGACTAGAGAAAACGTAATTCTTCCGACACTCCTACAAAGTCGCTTGGTAAACAAATATCATATTTGTCAATTTTTATTCTGTGGGTGTATGTATCATGTTTATATGCTATGTAACGTGTTTTTTAAATAATTTTGAAGAAAATATCATATATGAATTAATGAAAATGTCTATATTAACGTAAAATAAGACAATTAATGTGCCCAAGAGTGATTAGTAGTATTACGTAATGTTTTCCCTCCGCCCGGCAACACCACAGCATATAAACAGCATCTTTATATGCTTTGTAACATGTTTCTTATATAATTTTGAAGAAAATATCATAGATGGATTAATGAAAATGTCTATATTGACGTAAAAATTGGACATTTAATGTGCCCAAGAGTGATGATTACATAATAGAGAGATGTGCTCACGGAAAATGTAAACAAACCGGGTGGTGCGCGCCGTATCTGAAAGACCGCTCGCCATATACAAAAGTTTTGGTCATAATTTGAACTCGCCGTATGAATGGAACGCCGAAATGCCAAACGCCGAACAGCGGGGCCCTACTGTATAGCTAAATTTAAATCAAAAGATCCTGCAAAAACCCCTCACAGTGATAAACATCTACAGAGTACCACAGTCAAACATTTACCACTTCAATAAAAAATTAGGAAACATGATAACTCATGCACACATGAACAAAGACCATTTGCTGCTCACAGGTGATTTCAACATACAGTGGTCCCTCGACTAACGATCTTAATCTGTTCCAGGAGCTAGACCTCAACACAAAAATTCGTTATTCAAAACCTTATTTCCCATAAGAAATAATGTAAATACAATTAATCAGTTTCCACCCAAAAAATTTCACCAAAAATTTATTTTTTGAAGAATAAATACTATAGTTTTACATACAGAAAACAATGAGAAATAAATATAAAGCACTAATTATAATGGACAAATGAACAGTTAAATAAGTTTTATCTTTATTGAAGACTCTTGTTGGCATATGAGAGAGTTTGTTTGGAGGCAGGACAAAATAGTCCTTCAATATGACAATAATATCAACTCTACAGCTTATTTATCTAGCACAATTCATCTAATATGACATAATAAACAATATTAATAACATAGAAACATGATATAAACTCTAGAATGAATAAAACATGTCATTACGAATCTAAGGACTGGTGGAGTGTGTTGTGTTGTTGGGTATAAGGGCCACTGACCATAAGCCGTGGTGGTAGTCGGTTTCAGCAGAAAGCAACCACCACTATCACACAAACAATGTGCATAATTTATAAATAAGAAATATTTACACTTTAATTTATAAATAAGAAATACAGTCAACCCTCCGTTTTCGTGCATAATCCGTTCCTGAGGGATGCATTAAAACTGAAATACATGAAAACTGAAACCATTTTCCCCATAAGAAATAATGGAAATTCAATTAATCCGTTTCAGACACCCAGGAGTATTAACAAAAAAATATATTTTTAGAGATTAAATATAGATTTACATACAGAAAAGAATGACAAATAAATATAAAGCACTAATAACATGTATAAATGAACATTTAACATCACACTTACCTTTATTGGTGACTCTTGTTGGTGTATGGAAGAGGAGGAGAGAGGGAGGCAAGTTTAGTGTTGGGAGGCAGGACAAAATGCTTTAATTTGACACTAATATCAGCTCTACGGCTTATTTATCTATCACAATTCATCTAATATGACATAATAAACAATATAAATAACATAAAAACCTGATATACACTCTAGAATGAATAAAATATGTACGTATGTCATTACGAATGTGGTGGCTGGGGAGGACAGTGGTGGTGGGCATACTCGGTCCAGCTATGAAAACATCTTCCCATTCTTTATTCCTTCAGACATATTAATATAAGAGAAAACTGAGTTTGTAATGCTAACTGCATTAGATTACTTCTTTCCAGTCGGCTTCACGGAGTGAACAGAATTAATTCCTGTCCAGGCTGGTAACAGCAACAACAACAACAACTGGTTTGTTTACAAAACTCCCGAACCTTCTACACTCTCATTCTCTCTCGTTTATTTATTTAATCTTGTTTACTCACCTCTCACTCTACATTAAGACTGCCTCTTACCACCACTGCCTCTCACCACCACTGCCTCTCACCACCACCACTGCCTCTCATCACCACTGCCTCTCATCACCACTGCCTCTCATCACCACTGCCTCTCACCACCACTGCCTCTCACCACCACTGCCTCTCACCACCACTGCCTCTCACCACCACTGCCTCTCACCACCACTGCCTCTCATCACCACTGCCTCTCACACCACTGCCTCTCACCACCACTACCTCTCACCACCACTGCTTCTCATCACCACTGCTTCTCATCACCACTGCCTCTCATCACCACTGCCTCTCATCACCACTGCCTCTCACCACTGCCTCTACCACCATTTCTTTCCAGTCGGCTTCACGGAGTGAACAGAATTCATTCCTGTCCAGGCTGGTAACAGCAACAACAACTGGTTTGTTGGCGTATGAGAGAGGCAGGAGAGTTTGGAGGCAGGACAAGATAGCTCTTCAATACGACACTAATATAAACTCTACGGCTTATTTATCTATCACAATTCATCTAATATGACATAATAAACAATATTAATAACATAGAAACATGATATATACTCTAGAACGAATAAAATATGGCATTACGAATGAGAGAACTGTTATTTACTGGCGGTAGTGTTTTTGTTGTTGTTGGGTATAAAGGCCACTGCTGGTGGAGGGAGGCGAGTTTATTGTTGGGAGGCAGGACAAAATGCTTCAATTTGACACTAATATCAGCTCTACAGCTTATTTATCTATCACAATTCATCTAATGTGACATAATAAACAATATTAATAACATAGAAACATGATATATACTCTAGAATGAATAAAATATGTCATTATGTATGAGAGAACTGGCGGTAGTGTTGTTGGGTATAAGGGCCACTGCTGGTGGTGGTCGGCGGCAGCAGCAGCAGGCCGCCACCAGCTCTATTCACACAATGTACATTATTTATGAATAAGAAATATTTACACTTTAATTTATAAATAAATATTTACACATTAATTTATAAATGAGAAATATTCACACTTATATAAATAAGAAATATTTACACTTACCTTGGAGATGTTGGCAGAGGGCAGCTTTGGTCTCAGTGTCCCTATACTGCTCAAACAAACAATGGAAGAGTTAAGTTTCATGTCATCATTTTTCTATCGATTAATGGCTTAACTTACTTGCTACACTGTTAATGCTACACTTTATCACTGGCTGGCGCTATAGCCTTTATCGACTCCACTTTGATACTTTGCTATGATTTCTTTCTTTAATTCTATGGTGTTCCTCACTTTCTTTACCAAAGGACTGACACTAGGAGCTTTCTTTGGGCCCATGGTGGCTTATTTAGCAGTCACACACAATAATCAAGGGCCAAAAACAATGGATTGTTAACCGTTTGACTGTTTCGGACATATCTATACGCCTAAATTCTAGCGGCCTCAAATCAAGCAGGAGAAAGCTGGTAGGCCTACATGTGAGAGAATGGGTCTGTGTGGTCAGTATGCGCAGTATAAAAAAAATCAGGCAGCCAGTGGTGCATTGTGGGAACGCCATTTCAGTAGTCCTTGTTCAGCATCCCTAGCGGTATGAATTATCTGACTCCTTGGAGCATCTGGGACTGTTCTCTTCCTCAATGATAGCTCTAACACAGATGGAAGTGTCTCTGAAGATAAATTTCATGGTTTTGAGGAGTTTGTGACCAAAAGAAATGCCCAGGATACCAGAAGGAAGGAAGGAAGGAAGGAAGAAAGAAAGAAAGTAAGGAAGGAAGAGATGAGAGGAAGGAAAGAAGGAAAGAAGAGATGAGAGGAAGGAAGGAAAGAATGGATGAGAGGAAGGAAGGAAAGAAGAAGGAAAAAGGAAAGGAAGAAGGATGGAATTAAGAAAGAAAGAAAGAGAGAAAGGAAGGAAGGAAGAGATGAGAGGAAGGAAGGAACAAAAGAAGAAAGGAAGGAAGAAATAAAGGAAGGAATGAAGAGATGAGAGGAAGGAAGGAACAAAAGAAGAAAGAAAAGAAGGAAGAAATAAAGGAAGGAATGAAGGAAGAAAAAAAGGAAGAGATGAGAGGAAGGAAGGAAGGAAATATGTAAGAAAGGAAGGCATAAAGAAAGGAAGGAATGAAGGAAGAAAGGAAGCTACGAAGGTAGGTATGAAGGAAAGGAAGGAGGTTGTGGGGAAGAAGACATGGGTCTCCTTTTGTGTTGACAGGTTGACAGGCAGTGTGGGGGTGGTGAGTAATGGTATAATATGTCATTTTGACAGCTGCCTTACCCTGAAATTTAGATGTCCACACACATACACACACACAAACACATAGCTTGGAGCTTTGAAGTGCTAATTGCAGTTGATGGAAAGTGTCCAGTCATTATATATGTGTACAGTAGATCGTCATTTTGCACGATAGTTATTTTTTTTTTTTTTATTAACACATCGGCCGATTCCCACCAAGGCAGGGTGGCCCGAAAAAGAAAAACTTTCATCATCATTCACTCCATCACTGTCTTGCCAGAAGGGTGCTTTACACTATAGTTATAAAACTGCAACATTAACACCCCTCCTTCAGAGTGCCAGCACTGTACTTCCCATCTCCAGAACTCAAGTCCGGCCTGCCGGTTTCCCTGAATCCCTTCATAAATGTTACTTTGCTCACACTCCAACAGCACGTCAAGTATTAAAAACCATATGCCTCCATTCACTCCTATCAAATACGCTCACACATGCTTGCTGGAAGTCCAAGCCCTCGCACACAAAACTTCCTTTACCCCTCCCTCCAACCTTTCCTAGGCCGACCCCTACCCCGCCTTCCCTCCACTACAGATTTATACACTCCGAAGTCACTCTGTCTCGTTCCATTCTCTCTACATGTCCAAACCACCTCAACAACCCTCCTCAGCTCTCTGGACAATCGTTTTGGTAATCCCGCACCTCCTCCTAATTTCCAAACTCCGAATTCTCTGCATTATATTCACACCACACATTGACCTCAGACATGACATCTCCACTGCCTCCAGCCTTCTCCTCATTGCAACATTCATCACCCATGCTTCACACCCATATAAGAGCGTTGGTATAATTATACTCTCATACATTCCCTCTTTACTTCCATGGACAAGGTTCTTTGTCTCCACAGACCCAAGTGCTCCACTCACCCTTTTCCCTCATCAATTCTATGATTCACCTCATCCTTCATAGACCCATCCGCCGCCATGTCCACTCCCAAATATCTGAATACATTCACCTCCTCCATACTCTCTCCTCCAATCTGATATCCAATCTTTTGTCACCTATTCTTTTTGTTATCCTCATCACCTTACTCTTCCCTATGTTCACTTTCAATTTTCTTCTTTTACACACCCTACCAAATTCATCCACCAACCTCTGCAACTTCTCTTCAGAATCTCCCAAAAGCACAGTGTCATCAGCAAAAAGCAACTGTGACAACTCCCACTTTGTATTTGCTTCTTTATCTTTTAGCCCAACACCTCTTGCCAAGACCCTCGCATTCACTTCTCTTACAACCCCATCTATAAATATATTGAACAACCACGGTGACATCACACATCCTTGTCTAAGGCCCATTTTTACTGGGAAATAGTCCCCTTCCCTCCTACACACTCTAACCTGAGCCTCACTATCCTCATAAAAACTCTTCACTGCTTTCAGTAACCTTCCTCCTATTCCATACACCTGCAACATCTGCCACATTGCCCCCTATCTACCCTATCATACGCCTTTTCCAAATCCATAAATGCCACAAAAACATCTTTACCCTTATCCAAATACTGTTCACCTATATGTTTCACTGTAAACACTTGGTCTACACACCCCTACCTTTCCTAAAGCCCCTTGTTCATCTGCTATCCTGCTTTCTGTTTTACTCTTAATTCTTTCAATAATAACTCTACCATACACTTTACCAGGTACACTCAACAGACTTATTCCCCTATAATTTTTGCACTCTCTTTTGTCCCCTTTGCCTTTATACAAAGGAACAATACACGCTCTCTGCCAATCCTAGGTACCTTACCCTCTTCCATACATTTATTAAATAATAGCACCAACCACTCCAAAATTTTATCCCCACCTGCTTTTAACATTTCTATCTTTATCCCATCAATCCCAGCTGCTTTACCCCTTTCATTCTACCCACTGCCTCACGAACTTCCCTACACCCACAACTGGCTCTTCCACACTCCTACAAGATGTTATTCCTCCTTGCCCTACACACGAAATCACAGCTTCCTGTCTTCATCAACATTTAACAAATCCTCAAAATATTCTCTCCATCTTCCCGATACCTCTAACTCTCCATTTAATAACTCTCCTCTCCTATTTTTAACTGTCAAATCCATTTGTTCTCTAGGCTTCCTCAACTTATTAATCTCATTCCAAAACTTTTTCTTATTTTCAACAAAATTTGCTGATAACATCTCACCACTCTCTCATCTGCTCTCTTTTACATTGCTTCACCACTCTTTAACCTCTCTTTTTCTCTCCATATACTCTTCCTCCTTGCATCACTTCTACTTTGTAAAAACCTCTCATATGCTAACTTTTCTCCCTTACTACTCTCTTTACATCATCATTCCACCAATCGCTCCTCTTCCCTCCCGCACCCACTCGCCTGTAACCACAAACTTCTGCTGAACACTCTAACACTACATTTTTAAATCTACCCCATACATTTTCGACCCCATTGCCTACACTCTCACTAGCCCATCTATCCTCCAATAGTTGTTTATATCTTACCCTAACTGCCTCCTCTTTTAGTTTATAAACCTTCACCTCTCTTTTACTTACTGATTCTATTTTCCTTGTATCCCATCTACCTTTTACTCGCACTGTAGCTATAACTAAAAAGTGATCTGATATATCTGTGGCCCCTCTATAAACATGTACATCCTGAAGTCTACTCAACAGTCTTTTATCTACCAAAAAATAGTCCAACAAACTACTGTCATTACGCGCTACATCATATCTTGTATACTTATTTATCCTCTTTTTCTTAAAATATGTATTTCCTATAACTAAACCCCTTTCTATACAAAGTTCAATCAAAGGGCTCCCATTATCATTTACACCTGGCACCCCAAACTTACCTACTACACCCTCTCTGCATGTTTCTCCCACTTTAGCATTTAGGTCCCCTACCACAATTACTCTCTCATTTGGTTCAAAAGTTCCTATACATTCGCTTAACATCTCCCAAAATCTCTCTCTCTCCTCTACACTCCTCTCTTCTCCAGGTGCATACACGCTTATTATGACCCACTTTTCGCATCCGACCCTTATTTTAATCCACATAATCCTTGAATTTACACATTCATATTCCCTCTTTTCCTTCCATAACTGATCCTTCAACATTATTGCTACCCTTCCTTAGCTCTAACTCTCTCAGATACTCCTGACTTAATCCCATTTATTTCTCCCCACTGAAACTCGCCTACCCCTTCAGCTTTGTTTCGCTTAGGGCCAGGACATCCAACTTCTTTTCATTCATAACATCGGCAATCATCTCTTTCTTATCATCCGCACTAAATCCACGCACATTCAGACAACCCAGTTTTATAAAGTTTTTCTTCTTCTCGTTTTTAGTAGATTTGTACAGGAGAAGGGGTTACTAGCCCATTGCTCCCGGCATCTTAGTCGCCTCATACGACACGCATGGCTTACGGAGGAAAGATTCTTTTCCACTTCCCCATGGACAATAGAGAAAATAAAAAGAACAAGAGCTATTAAGAAAAAGAAGAAAAACCTAGATGTGTGTATGAATATATATGCATGTGTATGCCAGTGTAGTGTGACCTAAAGTGTAAGTAGAAGTATCTAGATATACCTGTTATCCAGCGTGTTTATGAGACAGAAAAAAGACACCAGCAATCCTACCATCATGTAAAACAGTTTCAGGTTTCTGTTTCACAGTCACCTGGCAGGACGGTAGTACCTCCCTGGGTGGTTGCTGTCTACCAACCTACTACCTATAATGCACGACCTATAAAGTCGTGTTAGATAATTTCATGTTAGATAATTAAAAGAACTTATGGGAAAAATAGGGTTATGTTCCTGGGAGTCCCCAAAAAGCCAAACAAGTTTTTTTTAGACCAACACATCTTACAAAAATAAAAGTGAATATGTAATTGTAGTTCATTATCGTGATGTATTATGTTGTTTTTACTGCTTAAGACTACAAATGTAACAGAAATAATAGTATTTACCTTAAATTGTGGGTGCTGGTGTTTGTGGATGATTGTGAAGCGAGTGGAGAGTTATGCTGTGGCCCTACTGGGCTGAGGTGGATAGTAGAGGTTCTGGAACTGAAGTCGATGGTTGTACTGAGTGTCTAACTTTAAGTCATTCAGTAAGTCAGTCAAGTCATTCAGTAAGTCAGTCAAGTCATTCAGTAAGTCAGTCAAGTCATTCAGTAAGTCAGTCAAGTCATTCAGTAAGTCAGTCAAGTCATTCAGTAAGTCAGTCAAGTCATTCAGTAAGTCAGTCAAGTCATTCAGTAAGTCAGTCAAGTCATTCAGTAAGTCAGTCAAGTCATTCAGTAAGTCAGCAGTAAGTCAGTCAAGTCAGTCAGTAAGTCAGTCAAGTCAGTCAGTTAAGTAAGTCAGTCAGTAAGTCAGTCAGTCAGTCAGTCAGTCACACAAACTTATGTTTATACATCTTTTTATGTGTACAAAGTAACACTTCATTACGGCCACGGGTTATGTCTTGTCTAATATCTGTTTTCTTCGTTAATTCTAAGACTTAAATGCTTACACCTTTTCTTGCCACTTTGAGCAACACTGGTATGCCTACTGGTTGTCATGATTGCTTGGCAGATACAAGATATAGTAATTTAAAGATCAAAACACAATTCACTCTCTCTTATTCTTCACAAACAGCTGGCTTGTAGCAGGATTTTTTTGATGCGTATGGAATACGAATGGTTGGATGGTGGGGTCGGGGCGGGTTGTGTCCCCGCTGAACAATAACAAGGCGGCCTCTTGAGGGAATAGGAATTTGTTTTTCCTTCACGCAAACTGTAAGTTTATTCAGATACACGGGGCCAGGAGCTGAGTCTCGACCCCTGCAACCACAATTAGGTGAGTACAGTTACATAGATTATCATACATAGCAGCATATGTGTAGAGAACCTAGGATAACCCAAATAAGTCAGAGACTTATTTCGATTGTCTGACTTATTTGGGTTATCCTAGGTTCTCTACACATATGCTGCTATGTATGATAATCAATGTAACTGTACTCACCTATGTGGTTGCAGGCAGACTCCTGGCCCCATGTATCTGAATAAACTTACAGTTTAAGTGAAGGAAAAAACAAATTCCCTTTTCCTCTAAGCACGAGGATTGGGCTTACACTTGAAATCACCTGATGCATTACCGCAAAGGAGCAAGGTGAAGCGATCCTTTGTTGTCTTGAAGCCTGGTGCACTTTTCTCTTGCTGACTGATATAAGTTCGTGTTGGCATTTTCTTCCAGAAAACACTTGTCTCGTCAGCATTAAACACTTGATGTGGCTCATAGCCACCCTCAGTAGGACCCCCACTGACTCAATGGTTTAACCCACCGTGGGCGACCGTACGCTCAAATTTTTTTTCCCCTCTCACGAACCGTGTAATATCATTTTTACGTCGTGTTAGATAATAATGTGCCGCAATTCTTCAATCGTGTAATACCCATAACGTGTAACATAATCTCGTGCTAAATGACGGTCTACTGTATATATATTATAGAACAATAGTAATAAAAAAAAAAATTTTGTTGGTTGGTGTAAACAAGTTTTGTAAACAATATAATGATACTAATGTTTGTGCAATTATTGTGTTGCATACAACGAGTGTATATATATACATTGCACCTTACTTTGGTCTCACAGGCCACATAAGTTACATAAAAAAATAAAATATAGTGAAAAAAACAAGAAACCTACGAAAGAAAGTAAACCAAAGTTTACCGGGTGAGCGGCATTTGCCACTGTTGCCATACGCGGCTCATTTTTTGCCAACTTTACCGCTCTATATCTCGGTAAGTACTGATCGCAAACATTTTTGGGGGGGATTTAAACAATCAGAAAAATAATCTTAACATTTTGATAAGAAAAAAATCATTTTTTTCGAATATTTTACGCCATGAAATGACAGTTTCAGAAAGGGGTCTCCGACAGTCAAAGGGTTAAGAAATGTTTTGTATGAACTCGCAGGATAATGTTCACTCAACCAGAAACAATGCTACACTGCCTGAGAATGTGCGTGGGAGGCGGGCTTGCGGGCTTTGTATGTGTGCTGGGCACTGGACAGGTTCCGTACCATGAACGAAAATGGAGGTAAAATTTCCCCGAAAAAAACTGCAAGAAAACTGAAACACATGAAAACAGATACACGAAAACGGAGGGTTGACTGTATTTACACTTTAATTTATAAATAAGAAATATTCACACTTATATAAATAAGAAATATTTACACTTACCTTGGAGATGGTGGCAGAAGGCGGTGCTCTTCTCAGTGTCCCTATAATCCTCAAACATTGTAGAAGTTAAGTTTTGTGTCGTCATTTTCTATCAATTAATCGCTTAACTTACTTAAGTAAGTAAGTTTATTCAAGTATACACAAATCCAGTTACACATAGATTATCATACATAGCAGCATATATGTAGAAAACCTAGGATAACCCAAAAAAGTCAGACAGAGTGACTAATTTCCATTGCTACACTGTTAATGCTACACTTTATCACTGGCTGGTGGTATAGCCTTTATCGACTTGTGAAGCTTCTATGGACCCATGGTGACTTATTTCACAGTGACAATCACTAAACCAGCAATAAACACAATAAATTTATTGTGAAATGTTCGAAAGAGGGCGCTGGGTATTGTTCACTCAAGTGTAAACAACGCTAGACTGGCGTCCTGCGCGGCGAAGCGCGCAAGCGCGGGCAGGCAGACAGGTCTGGTACGGATCGCTGCATGAGTAAAAATCGCTACATGAGAAAAATATTGACCGTAAAAAGCAATCGTTACACAAAAAAATCGTTATTCAGACAGATCATTACTCAGGGGTCTGCTGTAAATCTCCTACATGAGTAGGACCCACAAGTAACTGAATTTACAAACACTATGAGCAACTGCTTGTTGCTACCAATAATAACAAAACCTACAACAATCTCTGAGACTAGTATCTCCTCATTACACCACATCTGAACTAACACCATATCCCCTTTAAAATCAGGCATAATCACAGACAACACCACAGACCACTACCCTACCTTTCTCATAACCAGCCTACGTAAATTGCCCCAAGACACTACTAAAGTAACCTTCAGACTACATAACGAGACAGCTGTTAATAACTTTATAACAGCTATGATTAACATTGGCTGGCATAACGAGATAGAATCAAATTCAGATACTGATGAATGTATTAATAATTTTCTAAAAAAAAAACCACTACCTCTATAACAAACATTGCCCTAAAAAAACTAAACAGATCACAGCAAAGAGACTGAATAGTCCCTGGCTAACACCCAGCATCCTTAACCCTTAAACGGTCCAAACGTACTGCTACTTCCCCGAATATTTTGAAAAAAAAAAAAAAATTATAGAAATAAAGAGCACATTTTTTTAAGTGCTACAGGATAAAAAAAAATTTTTGGGTCAGTACTTACCGAGATATGAGGCGGAGAAGTTGGCTCTGGATGCTCACCTGACAGCAACAGGAGTCCTGCCCCTTGCAGAATCGTTGCCGATATACCTTTTTTTCTCTTTTTTTATTATTTTTATATAATTCTTATGTTCTGATAATTACAATTTATAGTAGTTCTTGTGATTTCATAGCCAATCTTTGTTCTGACACTAATATTAGGTACTGAAATTGTACTCAAATAATAATAATAATGATAGTGCATAAAAATAATAATAATAATGATAGTGCATAATAATAATAATAATAATAATAATAATAATAATAATAATAATAATAACAATAATAATAATAATAATAATAATAATACGTAATAATGAAGTTCCCCTGAAGCATTATGTAAGGTTTGTGTTGCTGCCTTATCTCTTCTGATCTCCACTAATGATGACTGGTGACATTTGTGGGGGAGTGAGGGTAGTCTTATCTCTTCTTATCACTCCAGTAATTACATTGATGACATTTGATGAGATTATACTGCTTCCCTTTATGTGTTACTCAAGCCTGTTTGTCTGTCTGTATCTGTCTGTCTGTCTGTCTGTATCTGTCTGTCAGTATCTGTCTGTCTGTGTGTCTGTCTTTCTGTCTGTCTGTGTGTCTGTCTTTCTGTCTGTCTGTGTGTCTGTCTTTCTGTCTGTCTGTGTGTCTGTCTTTCTGTCTGTCTGTGTGTCTGTCTTTCTGTCTGTCTGTGTGTCTGTCTTTCTGTCTGCTTGTCTCAGAGAGTAGCTCATAAACCAACTGGTATTACGCAGATCACAAGCACATTATATAACTTTGTCTTGATTTTTTTAGTTATCCTAGGTAATTTACACTATGTATAATTGTATTTACGTATGTGTTCCTGTGAGATAGAGACAGATAGATACAGTCAGACAGACAGAGATAGACAGCCAATCAGGTACCCAGCTGACCAGCCAGCTGCTGGCCAGCCAAGTGGCCAGGCAGGCAGGCAGCCAGCTGGCCTGCCAGCCTGCCAACATCACTTTCCACTTCAAAGGGGAGTGTTAATATGACATGACATCAGTGAATCCTTAGTGTTTCCCACAGTGTTTGCTCTAGCTGGCGCTCAATTTAACTGGTGTTCCCACAAGGTACTAAGTGGTCCCAGATTTTTTAATATGGTGCACACCGAGTGTTAAGACCCATTCTATGCTAACCAGGCATCTCAGGCCAATCATGCCAAATTTGGAGGCATGAAAAATAAAAAATATATATATGTTTGGGGCAGTAGCAGTACTAACGTATATATAAGTTTGGACCGTTTAAGGGTTAAATCCATTAACACAAAGCACCTACAGTAGACTGTCATTTAACACGATAGTTACGTTCCTGAAAACGCCGAGTTAGATAAAATCGTGTAAGATGAACTGAAGAACTTATGGGAAAAATACGGTTATGTTACTGGGCGCCCCCAAAAAGCCAAACAACTTTTTTTTAGACCAACAGATCTTACAAAAATAAAAGTGAATATGTAATTGTAGTTCATTATCATGATGTATTATGTTGTTTTTACTGCTTAAGACTACAAATGTAACAGAAATAATAGTATTTACCTTAAATTGTGGTTGCTGGTGTTTGTGGATGATTGTGAAGAGAGTGGAGAGTTATGCTGTGGCCCTACTGGGCTGAGGTGGATGGTAGAGGTTCTGGAACTGAAGTCGATGGTTGTACTGAGTGTCTAACTTTAAGTCATTCAGTAATTCAGTCAAGTCATTCAGAAAGTCCGTCAAGTCATTCAGTAAGTCAGTCAAGTCATTCAGTAAGTCAGTCAAGTCATTCAGTAAGTCAGTCAAGTCATTCAGTAAGTCCGTAAAGTCATTCAGTAAGTCCGTAAAGTCATTCAGTAAGTCCATAAAGTCATTCAGTAAGTCAGTCAAGACATTCAGTAAGTCAGTCAAGTCATTCAGTAAGTCAGTCAAGTCATTCAGTAAGTCAGTCAAGTCAGTCAGTCAAGTCAGTCAGTCAAGTCAGTCAGTCAAGTCATTCAGTCAAGTGTCAGTCAGTCAAGTCATTCAGTCAAGTCAGTCAAGTCATTCAGTATGTCAGTCAAGTCATTCAGTAAGTCAGTCAAGTCATTCAGTAAGTCAGTCAAGTCATTCAGTAAGTCAGTCAAGTCATTCAGTAAGTCAGTCAAGTCATTCAGTAAGTCAGTCAAGTCATTCAGTAAGTCAGTCAAATCATTCAGTAAGTCAGTCAAGTCGTTCAGTAAGTCAGTCAAGTCATTCAGTAAGTCAGTCAAGTCAGTCATTCAGTAGGTCAGTCAAGTCATTCAGTAAGTCAGTCAAGTCATTCTGTAAGTCAGTCAAGTCAGTCAGTCAAGTCATTCAGTCAAGTCATTCAGTAAGTCAATCAAGTCATTGAGTCAAGTCATTCAGTAAGTCAGTCAAGTCATTCAATAAGTCAGTCAAGTCATTCAGTAAGTCAGTCAAGTCAGTAAGTCAGTCAAGTCATTCAGTAAGTCAGTCAAGTCATTCAGTAAGTCAGTCAAGTCAGTAAGTCAGTAAGTCAGTAAGTCAGTCATTCAGTAAGTCAGTCATTCAGTAAGTCAGTCATTCAGTAAGTCAGTCATTCAGTAAGTCAGTCATTCAGTAAGTCAGTCATTCAGTAAGTCAGTCATTCAGTAAGTCAGTCATTCAGTAAGTCAGTCATTCAGTAAGTCAGTCATTCAGTAAGTCAGTCATTCAGTAAGTCAGTCATTCAGTAAGTCAGTCATTCAGTAAGTCAGTCATTCAGTAAGTCAGTCATTCAGTAAGTCAGTCATTCAGTAAGTCAGTCATTCAGTAAGTCAGTCATTCAGTAAGTCAGTCATTCAGTTCAGTCATTCAGTAAGTCAGTCATTCAGTAAGTCAGTCATTCAGTAAGTCAGTCATTCAGTAAGTCAGTCATTCAGTAAGTCAGTCATTCAGTAAGTCAGTCATTCAGTAAGTCAGTCATTCAGTAAGTCAGTCATTCAGTAAGTCAGTCATTCAGTAAGTCAGTCATTCAGTAAGTCAGTCATTCAGTAAGTCAGTCATTCAGTAAGTCAGTCATTCAGTAAGTCAGTCATTCAGTAAGTCAGTCATTCAGTAAGTCAGTCATTCAGTAAGTCAGTCATTCAGTAAGTCAGTCATTCAGTAAGTCAGTCATTCAGTAAGTCAGTCATTCAGTAAGTCAGTCATTCAGTAAGTCAGTCATTCAGTAAGTCAGTCATTCAGTAAGTCAGTCATTCAGTAAGTCAGTCATTCAGTAAGTCAGTCATTCAGTAAGTCAGTCATTCAGTAAGTCAGTCATTCAGTAAGTCAGTCATTCAGTAAGTCAGTCATTCAGTAAGTCAGTCATTCAGTAAGTCAGTCATTCAGTAAGTCAGTCATTCAGTAAGTCAGTCATTCAGTAAGTCAGTCATTCAGTAAGTCAGTCATTCAGTAAGTCAGTCATTCAGTAAGTCAGTCATTCAGTAAGTCAGTCATTCAGTAAGTCAGTCATTCAGTAAGTCAGTCATTCAGTAAGTCAGTCATTCAGTAAGTCAGTCATTCAGTAAGTCAGTCATTCAGTAAGTCAGTCATTCAGTAAGTCAGTCATTCAGTAAGTCAGTCATTCAGTAAGTCAGTCATTCAGTAAGTCAGTCATTCAGTAAGTCAGTCATTCAGTAAGTCAGTCATTCAGTAAGTCAGTCATTCAGTAAGTCAGTCATTCAGTAAGTCAGTCATTCAGTAAGTCAGTCATTCAGTAAGTCAGTCATTCAGTAAGTCAGTCATTCAGTAAGTCAGTCATTCAGTAAGTCAGTCATTCAGTAAGTCAGTCATTCAGTAAGTCAGTCATTCAGTAAGTCAGTCATTCAGTAAGTCAGTCATTCAGTAAGTCAGTCAGTCACACAAACTTATGTTTACCTCTTTTTATGTGTACAAAGTAACACTTCATTACGGCCACAGGTTATGTCTTGTCTAATATCTTTGTTTTCTTCGTTAATTCTAAGACATAAATGCTTATACCTTTTCTTGCCACTTTGAGCAACACTGGTATGCCTACTGGGTGTCATGATTGCTTGGCAGATACAAGATATATAGTAATTAAAAGATCAAAACACAATTCACTCTCTCTTATTCTTCACAAACACAGCTAGCTTGTAGCAGAGGACTGGACGTGTATGAACTATGAATGCTGGGATGGTGTGGTTGTGTTGGGGGTGGCTGGGGACGGCGGGTGGTCTCCCGCTGATCCATAACAAGGCGGCCGCTTGAGGAAAAGGGAATTTGTTTTTCCTTCCTGCAAACTGTAAGTAAGTTTATTCAGGTATACACAAATACAGTTACATAGATTATCATACATAGCAGCATATGTGTAGAGAACCTAGGATAACCCAAAAAAGTCAGAGTGACTTATTTCCATTCTGTCTGACTTTTTTGGGTTATCCTAGGTTCTCTACACATATGCTGCTATGTATGATAATCTATGTAACTGTATCTGTGTATACCTGAATAAACTTACTTACAATTTGCAGGAAGGAAAAATAAATTCACTTTTCCTCAAGCGGCCGCCTTGTTGTGGATCAGCGGGGAAGACCATCCGCCGTCCCCAGCCACCCGGCACCACCCCACCATCCCAACCGTGTTATATTAATTTTTCGACGTGTTACATAAAATTTTGCCGCAAATCTTCAATCGTGCTATACCCAAATCGTACCATATAAACTCGTGCTAAATGACGGTCTACTGTATATGAAAAACAGTACAGAATGGGCCAAATAACCAGAGACCACTCTAAGCGTTACTTGTCAATCCTTACCAGCCTGATAAGAAGGTCAAAAAAATTGTATTATGAGAAGAGATTACATAACATAAAAGGTGATATGAAAAAGACCTGGAGAACCCTATCTGAAATTCTAGGAACTAAAAAGATATCCAAAAAAAACCCAATCAAATTAACTAAATCAGATGAATCCTGGCTCCTACCAACTGAAACAACAAACAAACTCAATGTTTTCTTCTCCACCACAGGAAAGAATCTAGCGAGTAAGATCCCAAGCTCAAACACCCGTCCATCAGACTACCTCACAGGCACCTACCCGAATACACTATTCCTAGCTCCAACCAACCCAGCAGAAGTCTCAATCATCATCAACACCCTTAAAAACAAGGCAGGAGATATAAATAACTTACGACCTTTTATGCACAAAAAAGCTTCTAAAGTACTATCACCAATAATTGCAACACTCTTTAACAAATCCATCGAAACCTCCACCTTCCCATCAATTCTTAAAATAGCGAGGGTCACCCTGATCTACAAAGGAGGAGATCAAGCAGACTTGAATAATTATAGACCAATATCTAACTTACCTCTGCTCTCTAAAATCTTTTGAAAAATTAATTCATAGGCAGATCTATTCCTATCTCGTCTCACACAACATACTCAACTCCTGTCAGTTTGGATTCAGGACTAATAAAAGCACAAATGATGCTATTATACACATGCTAGAACTAATATACACAGCTCTCGAGAATAAAGAAGTCCCGCTGGGAATCTTCATTGATTTACGTAAAGCTTTTGATACAGTCGACCATGATTTGCTGCACATTAAATTAACACACTATGGCATAAGAGGGCACTCCCTCAACTACCTAAAGTCATACCTTAGTAACAGAAGCCAATATGTGTACACAAATGGAACTAACTCTTCCACACAACCAATTACAGTCGGGGTCCCGCAAGGAAGTGTCCTTGGCCTACTCCTCTTCCTCATTTATATCAATGACCTACCGAATGCATATCAACTACTCAAACCCATATTATTTGCAGATGACACTACATACGTCTTCTCTCATCCAAACCCAGTCATACTAGCCAATACTGTTAATACTGAATTGCAGAAAATATCTACCTGGATGATGACTAATAAGCCAACTCTCAATACTGACAAAATCTATTTCATTCAGTTTGGAAACAGAACTACAAATGTTCCACTTAACATAACGCTAAATGGTTCACCCATCACAAGACTCACAGAGGGAAAATTCCTGGGATCCACCTTGACAGTAGCCTCAAATTCCAGACACATATACAACAAATTTCCAAGAAAATCTAAGACAGTAGGCATACTATCAAACATACGATACTATGTTCCACAATCAGCTCTCCTTGCACTGTATCATTCACTCATCTACCCTTATCTCACCTATGGAATTTGTGCATGGGGATCAACAACATTCAATCACCTAAGACCACTAATAACCCAGCAAAAGGCTGCAGTCAGAATGATAACAAATTCCCACTCCAGACAACATACTCCACCAATATTCAAAAGTCTAAAACTACTCACCATCAAGAACATCCAAATTTATTATTGTGCCTACTACATTTATAGAACACTACACTCAAACATAAACTCACCACTCAAACTTCTCCTCACCAACCTTAACAGGACGCATGACCATAACACTAGACACAGATCACTTTTTGATGTACCCCGTGTCCATATCACACTGTGCAAAAACTCTATGCACATAAAGGGTAACAAAATTTGAAATTCATTACCAGTAAATACTAAAGTAACCCAGTCTGAGCATCAATTTAAGACTCTTCTTAAAAACCACATACTCACCCTAAACTAAAAACTCAATATACAGTGGTCCCTCGGTTTTCGTCGAAAATTCGTTCCAGAATGCTGCTCAAGTGCCATTACCGAACGAATTTACTTCCTTAAGAAATAATGTCACGTAGGTTAGTCTATTTCAGACCCCCAAAAATACACTTGCAACAGCACTTACGAAAATACACTTACATAAATGTTCGAGTTTGAAGATGCACGAAAACCGAGGGACCACTGTACTTAACTTTACCAAATAATATAATTTAATTATTTACTATTGATATAAACAACCTGCAAAATACTTTAAACTTGTCCCACTGTTATATCCTCAAATTGTTAATTTGAGTAAACTTGCTGTCTGCTATAAATAAAAACAGATGTACAACTTAAACAAACTATGATCAATTTCTCAAGTAGTATTAAGTAGTATGTAAGCCATTAAATTTAGTCTGCCCATAATCCCATGGCATGAAAGTGGCTCTCTTTGCACTGCAACTCATTATTGTAATTATATAATCTCAATGAAAACTTGCAAGGAAAGAAAATTTGAATTTGAATGGAACACGAGTAGGAGGAGAGAGGGAGGCGAGTTAATTATGCTACAATATGAAGCTAATATCATCTCTACGACTTATTTATCTATCACAATTCATCTAATATGACATCTTCTTTCAACAAATCGGCCGCTTCCCACCAAGGTGGGGTGGCCCAAAAGAAAACAAAAGTTTCTCTTTTTAACTTTAGTAATGTATACAGGAGAAGGGGTTTCTAATATGACATATTAAACAATATTAATAATATTGAAACATGATATATACTCTAGAATAAAATATGTCATTACGAATGTGAGGAGTAAGTGGTGCTGGTGTTATTGTTGGGTTTTTAAGGGCCACTGAGAGAAGCCATACATATTAGTTCAGTGGCTCTATATTCCTCCAACAACATTGGAGAGTTAGTTTTGTGTCCTTTTTCTATTGCTTAATCGCTTAACTTACTTGCTACACTGTAAATGCTACACTTTATTGCTGGATGGCGCTATAGGCTTTATCGACTCCTGCTGCTTTAGTATCATACATATCGTAGAATCACTGAATCACTGAAGAAAGCACATTCTCCCCTCTCTCTTCCTCCTCCACTTTGGTACTTTGCTACGAGTTTTTTTCTTTACCAAAAGGCTGGCACTAGGAGCTTTCTTTGGGCCCATGGTGGCTTATTTAGCAGTTGCAAGCACAAAAAACAATGCATTATTATGAAATGTATTGTATGAACCCGGGATGATGGTCACTTGCCCACAAACAATGTCACACTGACTCTCTGAATGTTGTGTGGGAGCCTTTGTGTATGCCTGGCTGCTCCCAGCTGCACAGACGCATTCCGTACCAAATCACTAATCTGGCACCCTACAGGTCCCGATGATGCCAGATTAGTGATGGGCAACCTGTAATACCGCTTTGAGCCTAATTTCAAGCTAGTTCTCATCCTTAAACCAACCAGAATCATCTTCATTTCAGTAGTGTTTCTGTTATTCTATATGATAGCTAGTAATATCCAAGAAAACCATAAATACCTTTCTAGAAAACACAGATCCTATATTTTAAATCAAACACATAGTCCCATCATGCACTGTGTGAGACAGGATTCTCTTTCATACTGTGCACACACACTGTACAATCCCATTCTCTCATATCTAGGCCAAAATTTACCACTCACAGCTTATCTAAGTGAGCAGAGATCACAAAGTAAAGCTACGCGAGGGACCCTGGCCTCAATGACGTAGTTCTAAGTGGCAACCACAGAAAGGGTTAATATGCTTTATGTTGGTAACCTCAAGTCACTATGTGAGAGCATCGTCAGTCACTTAAAATGTATGTTGGTAACATCTGAACATAATGGAATAATACTGCAGATGGCCTACTGGCACATACTGGGCAGGTCCTCAAATCCAATCCCTCCCACCTACATATTTGTCCAACTTGTAATCAAAAATACCCAGGAAGTTAACTTCAATACCTCAGGTCCTAGTCAGACCCAACCCTTTTCACTCATAAATTTACTAACCTATTTTTAAGAGCTCTCTAATGTTAGCTTCTGTACACATAAACAAAGCAAACAAACCTTATTTTTTTAAAGTACAGTATACTATACAATTAGGGTGATTGGCATATATAAACTATAGAGAGACCCTTATTATGTGAGGTATTTCAGGCAGCCTTAAAACTAATAAACGATTACAAGTACAAGAGGGCCTCGCTTTATAACATACAGCTTTATGGTGTTTCACTAACTAAGTGGTTTTCAATTATATCCACTGTTCATTGTTCGGCGCTTATTCTTTTTTTTGGCATTTCTCACTCAACAGCCGAATCAGGGAAGGGCATCATTTTACTTTCGTATTGTTTTTGTTTCAGGCCTAAATCTACTGCGTACTCAGCCCTCAAACCATCAAGGCATTGATCTCTGCATCTCAACTAGTACTCCGAATACAGTGGTACCCCGAGTTTCGAACTTTCTTTGTTCCAGAAGCTGTTACCGAACGAATTTGTTCCTATAAAGAATAATGTAAATTAGATTAGTCCGTTTCAGACCCCCAAAAATACACTTACAAAAACACTTACAATAATACACTTACATAATTGGTCGAGTTGGGAGCAGTTCGAAACTTGGGGTACCACTTTATTTAAAAAATAAAAATAAAAAGAGGGAAATAAGACTGACAGTCAACAATGATCAACTTACTTTATTGGGTTTTCCTAGGTTACTAACCCTCCAGGTTAATAATTCAAACAAAATATTCTTCACTTGGTAAGTCAGTGATGTCAGGGAAGAATTATTCAGGCAGCAGCAAGGTCGAGCACTTGGAACAACATAAGCGACAGTATAACAAGATAATTTATGCTATGTTAGCAAATATTTTAACTCAAGTTACATATTTATCAACTCTTCTCAAGTATGAAAATTCTGGACACCTCTCACACCAATTAACAACTTTGTTATTATTATATTCATGATGCAGCACTAAACCTGTATGGGTCATACAATGCCTAATAATATTACAAGAATGACAATGGAAATAAGTTACTTCATTTGACTTTTATTTTGGGTTATCGTAGGTAATTTACACATATGTTACTATGCAATAAGATCACAGTGAACAGGTGATATCACAATAAGCAAAATAACCATTGGGAGAAAAATAGTAAATTTCCAAGTGCTCTCATGATTTCTCACATTATCAAGGAACTGTAAAAATAATAGAGCAGCGGAAGGCTTATAAGGCCGAGATATGACCTCACATATGACCTGACACCTGACTCAGCATGCTGAGCACTGTGGGAGTGAAGATTTTGTGACATGTGGCCTGACTCAGCATGCTGAGTCAGGTGTCAGGTCACATGACTAATCATGACACATGACCCAGCATGCTGAGTCAGGTCACATGACTCATCATGACACATGACTCAGCATGCTGAGTCAGGTGTCAGGTCACATCTCAGTCTTATAAGACTTCTGCTCCACTATTACTTTTACAATTCCTTGATCATTTTTCACAGAGATTATTTTGTATATGTTACTATGTATGATAATTGTAATAACCTAAACTTGTGTAACTGACATTAAGTGTGACTGAACTTAATTGTGACTGGGTGTGGCCGTGTCAGTGGCTCATTACTTTGTAATTTGTTCGTGATTGTAACCATGTATAGAAGTGTAGATAGTTCATTACCTTTGTAACTTGCCATGATTGTGACCTGATATACCTGGAGTTCAATACCTTTGTAACTTGGTCATGATTGTGACCAGATCTACCTGGAGTTCATTACCTTTGTAACTTGTCATGATTGTGACCAGATCTACCTGGAGTTCATTACCTTTTTAACTTGTCATGATTGTAACCAGACCTACCTGGAGTTCATTACCTTTGTAACTTGCCATGATTGTGACCTGATCTACCTGGAGTTCATTACCTTTGTAACTTGTCATGATTGTGACCAGATCTACCTGGAGTTCATTACCTTTGTAACTTGTCATGATTGTGACCAGATCTACCTGGAATTCATTACATTTGTAAATTGCTCAGCTATCATAACTTTGGGGTCCAGTCCCTGGACCCATTATGTATCTGGAGTTTACCTGGAGAGAATTCCAGGGGTCAACGCCCCTGCAGCCCGGTCTGTGACCAGGCCTCATGTTGGACCAGAGCCTGATCAACCAGGTTGTTACTGCTGGCCGCATGCAGTCCAACGTACGAACCACAGCCTGGCTGGTCAGGTACCGACTTTAGGTGCCTGTCCAGTGCCTGCTTGACTACAACCCACAGGATGGGTATGGGGTGCATAATAAAGATGTTAAACTAACTAACTGAACTCAAGTGTAACTGAACTTCACACACGAAGGGCCTGGGTTCGATTCCCGGCGGGTGGAAACATTTCGACGTGTTTCCTTACACCTGCTGTCATGTTCACCTAGCAGCAAATAGGTACCTGGGTTGTTAGTTGACTGGTGTGGGTCGCATCCTGGGGGACAAGATTAACAAGATTAAGGACCCCAATGGAAATAAGACAGACAGTCCTCGATGACGCACTGACTTTCTTGGGTTATCCTGGGTGGCTAACCCTCCGGGGTTAAAAATCCGAAGAAATCTTATCTTATCTTATTAACTTAAGTGAACTTTACGAGGTTTTGGTAATATGAGAGATCATTTGTATCGTGTAATATACAAGGTGGGGTGTACTTATGATTATACATTTTATGAAGTAGATATTACAAGATAGCCAATAATATGCCTAGGTATGCCTAGGCTTTTCAGGCAGTCTTATGATAGGTCTTACTCAATAGCGACACAATGATTATACAGATAGTAAGGTTAGGTAATTGTAGTGATTAACTAGGTTTACAAAATTGAGGTACTGGAATTTAAACATTTAAGAATTTAACAATTAGTTTAAGAATTTAGCAATTAGTTTATATATTAATGATAAAGGTGATGTATTTGGCATAATACAGTTTCTATATTGGAGTGTCTTAGCAAACTTATGACTAGCTTAAGAATTATGAAGCAATAGTTGTATTAGAATTTTGGTTAGTACTGCTTAAATTAGGGGGAATCACAGATATCAATAAGTGTATTTTGCTGTGGATATGTGCAAGATAAAGTAGTTTTCATGTGGTTAGCTACCGGTTGGGTGCGTAAGTGAGATAAGATGTTTTTTAACAGTGCTTTTGAAAATGGAGGTTGTGTCTGCAGTTCTAGAGTTTTCAGGCAGGGAGTTCCAGATTTTAGGCCCTTTTATGCGCATTGAATTTTTGTATAGATTTAGTCGGACACGGGGAATGTCAAAGAGATGTTTATGTCCGGTATTATGTCTATGGGTCTTGTCACAACTGTCAAGAAAGTGTTTTAGCTCAGGGTTAAAGTTGGAATTAATGGTTCTATAAATGTAGATAGCAGAGTAGTAAGTAGGGATGTTCTGAACAGTTAGTAGGTTTAGGTCTTTGAAGAGTGGGGGGGTGTGCTGCCTAGCATTGGATTGCGTGATAATTCTTACTGCGGCTTTTTGTTGGGTTATTATTGGCTTTAGGTGGGTAATTACTGTTGACCCCCATGCACAAATGGCATAGGTGAGGTAGGGATAGATGAGTGAGTAATATAGTGTGAGTAGGGCTGATTGTGGTACATAATACCATATCTTAGAGAGGATCCCCACAGTTTTGGACACTTTCTTTGTTATGTGTTGGATATGGGTGCTGAATTTCAGGCTGCTGTCAAGGTGAAGGCCCAAGAACTTGCCCTCGTTATGTTTAGCAATAGGTGTAGTGTTGATCTTAATGTTTAATTGTGGATCATCTGCTCTGTTGCCAAACATAATATAGAAGCTCTTATCAGTGTTGAGTGTAAGTTTATTGGATGTCATCCATGTTGATATTTTTATTAATTTGTCATTAACAATGGTATTAAGCGTGGCAAGGTTTGTGTGGGAGATGACATAAGTTGTGTCGTCAGCAAAGAGTATTGGTTTCAGGTGTTGTGATACATTGGGAAGATCATTGATGTATAAGAGGAAGAGCAGGGGACCAAGGACACTTCCCTGTGGTACTCCGGTGTCTAGTGGTCATGTCGTAAGAGATGTGTCTTTAATAGTGACATACATCGGATGAAGACCAAGCAGGACTTCAAAGAGACCTGGACAAGCTTGACATCTGGTCTAGCAACTGGCTGCTCGAATTTAACCCCACAAAATGCAAAGTCATGAAGATCGGAGAAGGGCAAAGAAGACCACTGACAGAGTACAGGCTAGGTGGACAAAGGCTACAAACCTCATCAGAGGAGAAAGACC
The DNA here is from genome assembly GCA_009830355.1 of Cherax destructor. Taxonomy (NCBI): domain Eukaryota; kingdom Metazoa; phylum Arthropoda; class Malacostraca; order Decapoda; family Parastacidae; genus Cherax; species Cherax destructor. The sequence continues at coordinate 2,129 of WNWK01007998.1, read as the reverse complement.
TTGGGGTGAGTATAACACCAAGCACGTCTCCGGAAACACACATCAACCACATAACCGCAGCAGCATATGGGCGACTGGCAAACCTAAGATTAGAGTTCCGTTACCTTAACAAGGAATCGTTCAAAACACTGTACACCGTGTACGTCAGGCCCATACTAGAGTATGCAGCACCAGTCTGGAACCCACACCTGGTCAAGCACGTCAAGAAATTAGAGAAAGTGCAAAGGTTTGCGACAAGGCTAGTTCCACAACCCAGGGGACTGCCCTATGAAGAAAGGTTGAGGGAAATAGGACTAACAACACTGGAGGACAGAAGGGTTAGAGGATACATGATAATGACATACAAAATACTGCAGGGAATCGACAAGGTAGACAGTGACAGGACGTTCCAGAGAGGAAACACAGAAACAAGGCGACACAACTGGAAGCTGAAGACTCAGATGAGTCAGAGGGAAGTTAGGAAGCAATTCTTCAGCCATAGAGTAGTTAGGAAGTGGAATAGTTTAGCGAACGATATAGTGGAGGCGGGAACCATACATAGTTTTAAGACAAGGTATGATAAAGCTCATGGAGCAGGGAGAGCAGAGACCCAGTAGCGGACAGTGCAGAGGCGGGGCCAGGAGCTGAGTCTCGACCCCTGCAACCACAATTAGGTGAGTACTGATACCTATTAGTGAGGTAGGATTTGAAGTATGCTAGTGCATGACCTCTTATTCCATAGTGGTCAAGTTTGTGGAGTAGGATGCCGTGGTTTACTGTGTCAAAAGCTTTCCTTAGGTCAATAAAAAGTCCTAGTGGATATTCCTTATTTTCGAGTGCTGTGTAAAGCAGGTCTATCATTTTTACTATTGCATCGTTAGTGCTTTTATTTTTCCTGAAGCCAAATTGGCAGGGGTTGAGTATGCTTTGTGTCGTTATAAACGAGTATAATCTCTTGTGCACAAGTTTCTCGAAGATTTTGGATAGCAACGGTAAGTTTGATATTGGCCTATAGTTGTTTACGTCTGTAGGGTCACCACAATATCATTATTTCCGTTGATTTATCACATTGTGGCTATAAATAATAATATGAGAGAGTGCTCACTTACTTCACAAATAAGTGTTGCAGTGGTAGGTACTCCAGAGCTTCATATAATGACCAGAATTAAGAAAAAAACTTTTAATAATCCTAACTGTTGTTGTTATTATTGGTGTTGTTGAGGGCCACCACAGCTGACGCTTTATTGAACCCTAACACCCGAGGCAAGTATAGCAAAAATATTAACCAAATCTGCCAGGAAATGAGAAAGAAAACAAAGTTTCCTCTGGAAAGAGAAACTGGAACAATAAATTGTTAACTTAGATCATGTGGAGCCAATAAGACACTGGTAGACCCAAGTGTCTTGCTCTCTGAGTAAACACGTCTGCACTCCACCAAGGTCTGAGCTCAAGTCTCGAGTGTTTTAGTCTTGTTCAGATTCAAATTCTTTACTTCAGCATGGGGTCCAGTCCCTGGACCCATTATGTACCTCTGTAATCTTTTGACTACCGCCCACAGGATGGGTATGGGGTGCATAATGAAGGTATTCAACTAAAACTTACTTAAGCATGGTAGTTGTGGGGAATTGAGAGAGATAAGTCTATCTGGGACACCGCCACTAGCAATAAACAAACTCCCAGGGAGATGACAGACTCGTATAATTTTACCGCAGTCATTCCCTTTAACGTATGTGAGAACTTTACCCGCTCCTGGCCGCACCCAAGGGGTACCTTCAATATTCTCATTAACCCACTGCACTCTGGACCAGTATAAATAGATCTGAGAAGATCATCTATTAAAAAATTATGTTATGTTAAATTTAAGTGGACTGTATTGGTTATTAAACAACTGATCAAACAGGAGAAGAGGTAGAGAACACACAGTTAAGTTAACATGACCATCACTCACCTAATTAACAGCATCATAGCGGTGTATCGTAGATCGTTGACCTAGCTAAAGTACATCTACTGTGCGTAACAATATCATTGGCCAATAACAAATTCGCAAGCAGAGTACTTAGCTTTAGATGAGGGAGTCGTTCCGTTGTTGACGTCCTCCTGCGATCTGATTCGATCGCGATGGTATTAGCTGTCTCGTCGAGTCAAGGAAG